>PVJI01004049.1:0-114028 GCA_004026765.1 Micronycteris hirsuta
AGAAAACCTGCAGACTTCCTAACCTGAAAAGCCAGAAGACATATTTCAAGGCAACAGTACTTCTAAAAACTGAGGAAAAACTCCTGGAAAGGAGAGAGCCACAGACAAGTCTCAAATTATGAGTATGAACCAAATCTCTGGCTGGCTCCTGAACCTTATATGCATGGTATAGACTCAAAGTAGTTTATAATGAATGCTATAATAACTAAACTGAGATTTGAGATGTAATAAAGTGTTTAAAGATAGGTGAATTAATTGTCTATGGAAACAAAGCAAAGGCCATTTTTAGAAGGATATAACCAAATGCAAATTATCTATATAATATCATACTCACAATAACTGAGGCATAATTCAAATTAATCACATATGAGAAACTAGACAAACTAGACAAAAACTAGAAAAAACTAGACAACTATGACAAACTAGACAAAAATGTCACTCACTGTTAAAGGTAAAACTATCAACAGATTTGTAACCTCGAGATTATCCATGTATCGGAATCACCGCATAAAATCTTTGAAGCAACGTGATGAAGGAGATATACTGTCTAAAAATCAAGAATTCTCAGCAGGAAAAAAAATAAAAGGATAAAACAAAAGTGTTTGAAGAAATTCCAGAAAAGTAAAACTGATAAATAAAACATTTTCAGGTAGGAATGAAGATGATGGAAGAAAGAATCAGTATTCTTGGTGATAGATCAATAGAAATAGTGAAGAAGACCAAAGAAAAGTTTGGAAAAATGTAAAGTTTTAGGAATCCGTGGGACATATTAGAAGTATAAACTACATGTAGTGTGAGCCCAAGAAGGATTGGCAAAAGAAAAGAGAACAGAAAAAATTTTTTTGAAGAAATAATGGTGAAAAACTTCCCAAATGTGTACAAGACATCACTTTATATACACAAGAGGCTGAGGAAAAAGACTAGTTGGACTAATATAAATAAAATTAAATCCCAGCACAGAAAAGTCAAAATATAATCATCATCATAAATGTGGATGACCTTCTAACCAAGCTTGAAAACACAATACCAAAACTATAGTATTAAAGAACAAGATGATTTTCTGAACATAGTAAAAGATTTTAACAGTCCTCTTGAAGAACTGATTGAGCAACTAGACATAAAGACAAAAACAGCCTTGATCTCATGGGTAATTATATGGCATTACATATGATAATGTCAGAATACACCTTTCTGAATGCTCATATATTCACCAGGTGAACCATAACTTGGAACATAAAAAGTCTGAATCAATTTAGCAGAACTGAAATCATATGGAAGAAATTCTCTGATTAGAATGTAATTAAATTAGATATCAAAAAAACACAACATAGCTATGAAAATTGCAAATATTTTCAATTAAACAACATACTTTGAAATAAACCATTAAAAAATCAAAAAAGAAATTAAGGAATAGTTTGAACTGAACAATCTGACAAAATACAGCATCCAAAAATTGGGGTAGGGAATGAAAACAATTATCACAGGGAAATTTTTACTTTTAAGTGCTCACATTAAAAACATTAAAGTCTGTAATTAATGACCCAAGATTCTGCATTAAAAGTTTTTTTTTTTAATTTAAAAATTTTAGTTTGCTTTGTAGACTAAAATTACATTGAAATGGGAAAAATTAAAGATAAAAACAGATAACAACAAAATAAAAGGCAAATTGTAGGAAATTAACAAAGTGGAAAGCCATAATTTTTACTCAGTCTGAAATGTAGCAACGAGGCTGCAAAGGACTCCGTCCTCCCAGCGCTCCCTTCCAACCGGCCCTTTAATGGAGCTGCTCACTGGGGACCAGGAGGCCGAGGAGCCTCTGCTTCGGCCCCACCCGCACCGGCCCCAGGGCTCACCTCAGAGAGTGACCCCGTGTCCCGTCGCCAAGATGCTGAGCTGGTGGAGGCTGCTCCCGCTCTGCCGGGACAGCGGTGAAGTCCTGAGGCTTCGGGCCATTTGAGGCTCAGTCCGACGCTGGCGGGAACGGCTGACACTGGTGAGCACAGCTGACACCTGTGGGCACAGCCGACACTGGCGGGCACAGCTGACACCGGTGGGCACAGCTGACACCGGCGGGCACAGCCGACACCGGTGGGCACAGCTGACACTGGCGGGCACAGCCGACACCGGCGGGCACAGCCGACACCGGCGGGCACAGCCGACACCGGTGGGCACAGCTGACACCGGTGGGCACAGCTGACACCGGCGGGCACAGCCGACACCGGTGGGCACAGCTGACACCGGCGGGCACAGCCGACACCGGCGGGCACAGCCGACACCGGCGGGCACAGCTGACACTGGTGGGCACAGCTGACACTGGTGAGCACCGCCCGGCTGGCATCACGAGAGATGAGCGGTGGGAAAGGCTGCCGTGGCGGCTCGGCGGAGCGGGCCTCTCTGAGGATGGGCCAGCCTCCGAGGGGCTCACACCCCGGGCCCAGGGGGGCGCTCAGTGGCGGGGATGAGATGAGTCTTGCAGGACCTGGCACCCTCGGACCGCCCGGTCACCGCGGTGGGGCGTCGGGGCAGGTGGGGCGCGGCCTGGTCAGCTGGAGAAGCCCAAAGGCAGGGCGTCGGCGGGGGTGACTCTTGGCCTCGGTGACAGGGGTGTCCAGGGCCTGGAGGTCCAAGGGCGGCACTGGGGCCTCTCGGGGCCCGGCTGGGCGGGAGGGCAGAGGTGTCGCTGGGGCGGGAGCCAGGGCTGCCTGCCAGGTGGGAAGCCTGAGCTCCTCGGAGGCGCCTGCGGAGCACCTGGCCGCCTGCCTGGCCAGGAAGGAATCACCCGAGATGCGCTTTCCCCGCAGCTCCACCTGAGCGTCAGCCTGCAGGGTCTTCCTCCTGCGGCCCTGGGGCCCGTGGTCTGCCGCAGAGGCTCTGTGGGCTGCTTCGATCTGTGGGCCTGTGCAAACTCCTGGGAGACTGCTTTTCATGATGGTGGGCTCGGGAATGTTCCAGAAGCCATTATCCTCATCCCAGCAGGACGAGCGCTAAATCTTCGGTAGTTAACAACCACGGCCATCAGTGTCTGCACCTGCTCCAGTCAGCCCCCGGTATCTGCGGGTCGCACGTCGGGGCTGCAGGAGCAGAGAGTCAAGTTGTGGCCAGTAGATGGTGGCCACGCCATCTACCTTCTCTATATGGTGGCCATGTCACCTACCTTCTCTAGCTCAGACTCCGACTGCAGATCTTTGATCTCCTCTCTCTCTGTGAATGTATGTATAGATACATACATATATTTTACAAATAGACAAGAAATTAATTATTAAAATATTCTCACAAAAAAACCTTCATGATCAGATGTTTAAAAAAATTCTAACATTCAATTCTGAGCTTTCAGATAAAGCAGAAGAGGATGGAACTCTTACTAACTTATCTGTTCAGACTAGTGAACCTTAAACTTGTGTCCTGGAAATTAGAAAGAAACAGTTTGCAGAAAATATCCATCATAAACATAGGTACAAAAATATTTAATAGTAATATCAAAATCACATCAAACAATATATGAGCGAAATATATTATGAACAAATAGGTTCAATTCCAGGAAGAGAAGCATATTTTAACTTGCTTAACCAGTGTAATTCATCATATTAACAGAATGCATCTAGGAAAAACGTAAAGTTAATATACATATTTAATGTGTTTCCTTTAAGATTAAGAACAATACAATAATGCCTGCTCTCACATTTATTTAACATTGTGTTCAAAGATTTATACTTAATTCATCTGTATAAAAATACGCAATTTAATTACCTGTGTGGGTTCATGTATCCACCATTATAATTAAGATGTAAAACTATCCAACAGTTGTCTTTCTTTTATTGATTACTAATTTTATCTTATTACTGTTAGATAACACATTCAGCATGATTTCAGTTCTTTTAAATGCGTTGAAGTTTGGCCTAGGATAGGGTCTGTGTTATTGAGTGTTCCAACGGCACTTGAAAAAATCATGCATTCTTACATTAAGTGAAATATTTTATACATATAAAATATATTCTTTTGGTGGATGACATTCTTCAGATATTTTATGTCTTTGCTGATTTTCTTTCTAAGAGTTCCTTCAATTTTTTAGGGAGGTAGGTGGGTCGAACTCCCCAATGATAATGGAGGATTTGTCAGTTTCCACTTTTAGCTGAATCAGTTTTTGCTTTATACACTTTGAGTCTCTGTTGTTTGGTGTGTACATACTTAGAACATTGTCTCCCTTTTCTTTTGGGTCTCTTATCAGTAAGTATTTGAGGAGAAAAGGCTATGTTTCCAATGGTGGTTTAAGTCTTAAATTCTGTGATGCTTTTTGGTCTATGTGGTTTATCTGGTCCTGCCTGGGCTCCTACTGGTCTCTGTTGATGTTGCCTGAGTGGGCAAAACGAATTTTCCCAGACCGGCCAGGAATGTCTCCTGGTGGGGAGGGCTTGTGTTGGGAACATTTCATCAGTGCCACACAGTTTCTTTGGTATCCCCAGATGGGAGAAAAATATCTCAGCCTGTGGAAGTAAACAGGATTCTAAGACTGGGACACTTACTGTGATTGCATTTCTGTTTCTTATTCCACCTGTATCTCTGTGCAGGGGAGAAGAATTTCAGGCTTGTTAGGTGAAGCCTCCCACACTGGGAAACCTATTACAGCTGTCTCTCTTGCAAGTTCCACAGTGCCTCCTATTTGTCTGACTGAAAATGGGTGGCTTAGCCCCAGTGGAATAGAGAATGCTTCCCCTGGACACATTGAAGGAAACTGTAAAGAACATAAACAGCATGACACATGTTGGACTAAGTATTCTTCAGAAATCTGAAAAAGGACTTGTATTCATAATATTCAAAGAGCTCTTACAACTCAATACAGTTGGCTGTTGATATCTTTAGGTTATACATCTGTGGATTCAACCAACCATGGGTGGAAAATGTTGGAAAACAGTCTTACATTGTTGCTGACATGTATTATGTGGTTGGGCCTCTGATGGTTGCATCTATATTAAGCAGTACAGACCTTTTTCTCATCATTATTCCCTTATTTATAATAAAAATTAACTTTTAAATGAGTAAATCAGAAAATACAAGTCCACTGGATGCTATTTTTTAAAAGACTTTATTTATTTTTAGAGAAAGGAGAAAAGAGAGAGAGAGGGAGAGAAACATGGATATGTGAGAGATACATCGATCGGTTGCTTCTCGCATGACCCCAGCCAGGTACCTGACCTACAACTCAGGCATGTGCCCTGACTGGGAATTGAACCGGTGAGCTTTCAGTTCTCAGGCTGTCACTCAATCCACTGCGCCACACCAACCAGGGCTGGATGCTATTTTTAAAAATGATATTAAGGTAGATATAGTCGCTTCTTCAACCTCAAAGAATCAGCTACCACTTTTCTGACTCTATCAGCTGAATATTACACCAAAGAGAGAAAAAGGATGTTTGATCCAGCTTGCTGACCGATGGAAGCGCTAAGTAATACAATATAACAACTATTATATAACATTTACATTGTAGTAGGTATTATATGTAATTGAGAGGTGTTATAAAGTATTCATGAGGATGTCTATAAACTGTCTATGAATACTACACCATTTTTTAGAAGGGACTTGAATAGCTGAGCATTTTGGTATTCACAGGGGGTACTGGAACCAATCTACCATGTATACTAAGGAACAGTAAAGAAAGCATCCAATAGACAAAAAATATAGACAAATAATATGAACAGATTACTAATAAAAGAACATATACAAATGTCTAATAAGCATACATTCCCAACATCATTAATCCTTTGTAACCAGGGAATTACAAAATAAGAACACAATGTGATACTATTGTACAGCTCTTAGAATGGCTAAAATTAAAAAGACCTAAGTTCACAATTATTAGTGAAGATATAGGACAATTTGAGCTCTCATATTCTGCTTTAGGAATGTTATATGGTTCATCCGATTTGGAAATCTATCTAACAATTTCTTTACAAGTTATATTCACCTATCAAGAAATTCAGCCCTTCCACTCCTAGGCATTTACCCCAAAGAAATAAAAACATATGTCCACACAAAGAACAATACAAGAATATTCTTAGTAGATTTATTTATTCTAATGAAAAACTGAAAATGATACAAGCGTTCATCAACTGTTAACTGACTAAGCAAAATGTAGACTGTCCATGCAAAAGAATGCTACTCAGCAATAAAGATGAACATGCCACTGTTCAAACAAAACAAATGACAAAAAACACGATGCATCTTAAAATCATTATGCCGAGTGAAAGGAGTCAGAAGTAAAGGTACCTGTGATGGATGATTCTACTGATATATGTTTTAGAAAAAGAAACACTATCTACAGTGACAGTAAACAGTGTAAGAATTATTTTTGTCTATGGTGTAAGATGGTGGTCAGTTTTATTCTTTCACATGTAGCTATCCAGTTTCCCCAGCGCCATTTATTGAAGAAACTGTCCTTTCCCCATTATATATTCTTGCCTCCTTTGTTGTAAATTAATTGACCACATATACACATGGGTTTACTTTTGTGCTCTTTATTCTGTTCCTTGATCTATGTCTGTTTTTATGCCAGTGTCATACTGTTCTGATTACTGTAGCTTTGGGATATAGCCTGAAATTAGAGAGTGTGATGCCTCCAGTTTTGTTTTTCTCTCTCAAGATTGCTTTGGCTCTTTTGAACTTTTTATGGTTTCACACAAATTTTAGATTGTTTGTGAAAAATGCCATTAAAATTTTGATAAGGATTACATTGAATCTGTAGATTGATTTGGGTAATATAGATGTTTTAACAATAGTCTTCCAAACTATGAGCATAGAGTATCTTTCCATTAATTTGTGTCTTTAAAATTTCTTTCATCAAAATCTTAGTTTCCAGGTCTTTTGTCTCCTTGGTTAAATTTATTCCTAGGTGTTTTATTTCTTTTTATTTTTATTTTTTTAAGATTTTATTTATTTATTTTCAGAGAGAGGAGAAGGGAGGGAGAAAGAGCAATGTATGGTTGCCTCTCACATGGCGCTCACTGGGGACCTGGCCTGCAACCTAGGCATGTGCCCCGACTGGGAATCGAACTGGGACCCTCTGGTTCCTAGCCTGCACTCAATCCACTGAGCTACACCAGCCGGGCCCTAGGTGTTTTATTATTTATGATGCAATTATAAATGGGAGTGAAGTGTTTGTCCAGCCAACTTTTGGAACACTTTGTATACAGCGCCTGAATGGATTGTATTTCTCTCTGGACTATATATTTCTTCCATTATTGGCCTTTAATCTTGTCTCACTTCTTTACTTGCCTTTTTCTGACCTACTGCAAAATCACACAATTAAGTAAGTGCAGTATTTCCTGAACTAAACAATTGTTTTGACACATTCATAGTTAATTAACTTTCTTAATCCTGCTGCATATTTTGTACTACCTATGATAGTTAAATAAATATTTTTTAAAAACCTGAGGCCATGAAATAATGATGCCTATCATCTTTACAGGTACACAATAAAAGCACTCTTTACTAAAAAACAGAAAACTATTTGTCCAACAGGATTTGCTTCATTTGCAACCCATAAAGGAAAGTCAGTAATATATATTTTTTCCAAGCTTTTACTTTCAACTGATCTCTCATTAAAACTATCAGTCTAGAGAGTAGCTTAATTGTGTGGTAGGGCCACACTCAAAATATCCAATTACATTTCTTCAATTAACTTTTACTAGCTGATGTTTATAAGTAATTTAGTGAAATTAGGTGAAGGTTAAATTACTGTAGTAGTCAGAGGTGTATTTAAGTAGTAAAATATAGAGGACCACTTGTTCTTATAGCTGTGCATATTAACACACTGCCCTTAGGATACAACATCAACCTTCCCCAATTAATAGTAACACAAAATCTTCATGTGCCACTGCTTCAGAATGCAAAACTGCATGATGTATACTCAGTCATTTCAAGAAATTAGCTTTCTATATATAGATTTTTAAATTATGACTTCTAAAGCTGTACTCCATTTATCTGCTGATATTCTCAATCTTCATCTCTAGCTCTAACAATTCTTTTGAAATTCTCATCTAAACTTTGAACTTTCAACTAATGATTACTTCTCAGTCTAAAGTGTCCCTCACAATTCTCTAAACTGAGCTGATCAGTTTCTGAGACAATTTTCCCTTTTTCATGAATTTGTGATTTGCATGTAGAGTGTTGCCCTCTTTAAAAACATTGATTTTACTCATCCCTATGTCCCCCAACATCCTTAGTTGGTCCCTAAAATTTATTTTTTTCAACTACAAAAATATTTGTTTCTCCACTTTCTTTCCAAAAGCATTTATTAGAACCTCTTTTAGGAATTATTCAGTAATGTGCATTTGAGAAAACGTAAAATATGAAAATAAGTCCCAGCAAAAGAAAATGGTCTCCAATTCTATAACTTGAATTACTTGCCTTAATATGTTCATTTATAAACTCTCATTTCTTATATGCAGTAATAAACATACTTAACAGCATATCATTCAACATGCTAAGTTCCTTCTGGTTTTAGCAGTTTTGTATGAGTTGTTTGTGTCCTTGGACAAGTTCTTTTAATATATTTGCATTGTTATATTTAAAAAGAATTTTAGTGTAAATAGCATATGGATGCATATATTTCCATTATGATAATCTATGTCTTTTAATTAGTTTGTATAGCATATTGCATTTAATATAATTATTGGTAAGTGTGGACTTTGATTTGCCATATTTTGTTTTGTTTGCTCTTTGTTCTCTCTTTTTGTTGTTTCCTCTCTTTTCCCCTTTTGGGGAGAAAAATGTTATTTGACTTTTTTATTATTTGTTTTAACTTATTTATTATGATTTTGAGTATATATGTTTTTTATTCTTGTGGTTGATCTAAGGATTGCAAAAAAGACTTGCTTAACTTTTCACAATCTACTAAACATTCGTATTTACCACTTCAACTATAATGTAGAAAGCTCTTCTTATAAACATTGAAAACTCCAGCAGAAGTTATAATTTTTGCTTTCAACCATCAGAAAAATTTTAAAGAACTCAAAAGAGAAGAATAGTCTATTTATGTTTACCAAGATGCTTACCATTTCTGTTGCTCTTTCTTTTTTCCTGGTGTTCTTGCCTTTTAGTCTGAAGAACTTCCTTCAGAAAATATTTTCAGGGCAAAACTGTTGATTATTAATTGTCTTAGTTGTCCTTCATCTAAGAATGTTGTTATTTCACTTTCATTTCTAAAGGATAGGTATTAGTACTGAATATAAATGTATGAGTTTATAGTTTTTTCATGAATCCTTTAAAATGTTGACAGATCCTTCTGGACTCTACAATTTCTGTTGAGATATAAGCAATCATTTGAATCATTGTTCTATTGGGTATGAATTGTTTCCTTCCCCACAGGCTGCTTTGAAGACTTTATAGTTGTCTTTAGCATAGTTAACTTTACCTGTAATGTATCCAGTACTGCATATTTAGATTTATTAAGTTTGAGGCTGACTCAGCCTCTAGAATCTCAAGGTTTTTGTCTTTTTCCAACCTGAGGAAGTTTGGGTCATTATTTCTTCAAATAATTTTTCAGATCTGCACTCTTACTCCTCTGCTTGAGATAAAAACTACATGAATGTTAGCCCTTTTGTTATGGTCTCACAAGTAAATGTGGCTTTTTTCTTGTTTTCCTAATATTTTTCTTACTATTATTAAGATAGGATAATTTCTATTGATGTGTTTTTAAGTTAATTGACTGTTTCTTGTCATTTTGATTCCACTATTGAATCCATCCAATGCATTTTCATTTTAATTACCATATTTTTAGATCTAAACATTGTTCTTATTTATATCTTCTATTTTTTCCTGAAACATTCTGTTTAGCATTTGTTGTGGGTATTCCTGGTTGCTCATTTGAACATTTTTATAATAGCTACTTTAATATGTCATATCTATATTGGTGTCTGTGTGTGCAGAGGTATAAGAAGTGCTTCATATGACTGAGTAATTTTGGATTGTATTCTTCACATTTGGAATGTTATGCTATGAGACTCTACGTTTTGTTTTAATCTTAGGGAAATGCTTTGTCAATGTGGTTTATGTAGGCAATCCAACCTGGTTAGGTAAAGGCCACAAGCTCCAAGCCACCTTCTGTAGGCTGTGGTTTCAATATCAGTTCAGAGACCTCTATATCATCTCTCTCTTATTCAGTTTCTCAGTTTTTGACGTGCTTATGTATTGTGTATCTATACATGCACACCTTATAGGTGAGACCCTGAGTTTATCAACTTTATGATCTGGATTTCCTGATGTCTTCTTTTTTGTGATCTCCATGGTAGCTTCTGGTTCACTGGGGCTTCCCATTTTGGTCTTTGAACAGAAACTGTGACTGACTCTTAAGTTGTAGAAGGAGAGAGAGGGGAGAAAAAAATATGAGGATGGTTGATGCAACCTTCTTAGAATTGTAGCCCCATAAAATGGAAAGAAATTTTCCCTTTCCTCACAGTTTGGTTTCTCTGAGTTCTTCTTCTTAGAGTTGCACCCCATGTCATGGGATTGTGTGGGCCTGGAGAATGAGGAAACAGGAAAAATAATAAGAAAGGAAGGATGGAAGAGCATGAGGGAGGGAGGAAAGAAAGACATCTATGAATTTCTATACTTTCTTCTTTGTTGGAAGTTTTATTTCCAGCAATTCAACCAGAGATACAGGGCTTTAATCAGAACTTTTTCTGCACCTCTGTACTCGCTTCTGATCTCCTGATATCAGGTTGGAATGGGATGAAAGCAACTTCAGAACCTGGGGTTCTCTGATCTGCCTGCTGCTGCTGTTGTTTTTATTTCCCCAGAGTCTTCAAATTACTGTCACATGTATCCTGTCAGGTCTTCTATGACAGGGTGAAGTGTTCTTACTCTATGTTATTTGAAACCAGACTTCTCTGGATGGTTCTTCTCTAAGAATTTAGCATAACTGACTAGTCCTTAAAGTCTCTGCTCCAAAAGCAGCTCCTCAGAAATGACTTTTTGACACCCCAACGAGGAGGCACGCCCCTCTCAGCTAATTGTCTTTTCAGAATACTTCCCTTCTATTCATGTTGTTTTATTTTTTTCACATAGTTTTATAATTTATCTTTTTATCAATCATCTAACATCTCATAAAAATGTAAATTCCATTCAATCACTGTATAAGACAATATCTATATTCACATTCTCTCTTTCATTTACCACTTCTCTTCAGCCCCTGGCATACGATGGGTACCTAATAAACTTTTGTTAAATTAAAGATAAAATGTCATAATATATTTTCCTAACTATTTGAAACATAACATTTTATTGTATGAATATATAAAAACTTTAATATGTGATTAAGATTAGAAAGAAAAAAATGACCTGTCTTACCTTTTTTTATTTTATAATGCCTGCATACGGACAATAGAATGAAGTTGACATCTACTTAGTAAGCAATATTTTTAAGTAGTTTCCAAGGTTAGTATATTAAGTATATTAATATACTAATATTAAAATTAAAACATAAACAGTTGTTACAGGGTACAGAGTTAGGGTCCCCTGAAAATAGGAGCATATCTCCCACAAAACTTGATTGAAGGAAGGGAAGTGGACAATGCTTTAAGATACTTTGCATAACAATGACAAGTTAGTAGCCTTGCCTTTCTCCAAGGGGAGAGGACTGCTGCTCAGGGTGAAAGGTCTACCTGACTCTGACAGCATTCAGGGACTTGTGACATACAGGGTGGAGGTGCTTATACAGTGCCTGCAAGAGAGGCAGTGAGCAGATGCTCATCCTGGAAGTTGCTGGGAATTCTTGCCCTGACTAAAGATGGTAGCAGGAAGAAGGTAAAAGATATAGGGGAACTGTCAAAAATGTCACATCATAGGAGGGGCCAGATACGAGGTCACATAGGAAGTTCTAGGCAGAGCATTTTAAATAAGAGTGGGCTGAAAGAGAAGGGTGAGGATTCCATATGGTCTGAAAGTATGTAAATGGGAGTCGGCTACAAGGTCTGGTGTGTAAGGGAAAAGCCACACGATTTGGCATGCCACGAGGTCTGGAGTAAGAAGGAGAAAACGGTGGCAGAGTAGATGGAGCTGTGCTGGGACCTGCCTAACCAAACATAGATTTGTAGGAAGTGCTTGGAGTTGAACTGTGACTGGGAATACTGAATTGCAGACTTCTGCTTTTCTGAAAGGTGATACCGCTGACTGGCATATTCTGAAACCAGCCTGGTTTGGCAAAAGAGGGCAGGAGTATGTGTTTCTGGGTGTTTTAAAGGAAGTGGGACTTAGAGGCAGAAATCTGCCATTATTCTAAATCTGTGTAACCTTTAAATAAACAACCCCTTCCCTTTTTCAAACTCTTGTACTGGGAGTCATGCTTTTGGTGGCAGGCAATCAAAGCCCATATCTCTTCCAGAACAGCATTGGTTGGGTTCTACAACAGCACGATGCTAAATAAAATATGAAGTTTTAATTTCAAATGTAATTTAATTACCAGCTGGTTGTGATGATTTGTTTTATTCCAGTGTGCACTGTGCAACATTGCCTGTTTCCTTCAATAATATAAGACCATTTTCACTCTCTGTAAGCCTACTCTGCACACTTGCTAGAACCAGCATTCTCTTTGCCAGCTGTGTTCTAAAATATTGTGATACAGGGAACATTTTGTTCAGCTGCCTTTGATAGAAATGGTCCTCAGTACCCCTTTTGTTGTACACTATATATTGCAGTTATAGAAGAATCGCACCAGATCCACTTTTCTAACAACTGTAGACTTTATATTGGCTCATCCAAAATGTTTTTCAATCTTCTCGTGTTGTTGAATAAGTTATTCCCTGTTTTGTTTTGTTTTTTAGCCGCCATGCAAATAGACCTTAAGGACCTATCCTATGGGCTGTCAGACCTGTCAGGGGAGTCTATCCTAGTAGTTAACGCGGCTTCAGTTAAAGCCACATCTTCAATCCCCTTCTCCCTCCAGGTCTTCTCCCTTGACACACACCAACATGAGGAATATAACCAAGAGTTGGTAGATTTAATGAAATGATTATTCAGATATTCAACATAAAATTCTGATGTTAGACAAAAAAATTGTGTTTTATTTTATTCTGGTTAAAATCAACTTACTCATCTTGATCAAGTTCAAGTTTTGGCATTAACTAGAGAAATACATTAATAATTGACTGCTATACATATTTTCAATTTTATTTTTTTAGAATAAATTATAAAATTATTTTGACAACTGAACTTTCTATAATTTGTTTAAACATGTTATGTAAAAATATTTGTGAAATGTTAAAAGCTACACAGATAC
The DNA here is from genome assembly GCA_004026765.1 of Micronycteris hirsuta. Lineage (NCBI taxonomy): Eukaryota > Metazoa > Chordata > Mammalia > Chiroptera > Phyllostomidae > Micronycteris > Micronycteris hirsuta. Next base: position 13,268 of record PVJI01004049.1, read on the forward strand.
AATAAATTATTATTTCAAATATTGATACATGTTTTTTGGCACTGAATTCAGGCAAAAAACTGTAGAAAGAATATTGGGGTGAGAGAAGTCTTCATTAAAAAAGGATTATAGGCATAAAATTTGGTTTTGAAAATTGGATCATGAATAATAAGGCTGATGCTCTTTAACGAATGAAAAAGAATGGGCAATTTTTGAAAAAATCAAAGAATCTATACATTTTTACTTTGGGGTAAAAAGGAAGATTTTCATAATCTCTAGACCATTAAACATGGGATTAGTTTGGGATACAATCACAAAATAACTTTAAAAAGGGAATAATTGAGAAAAGCTAGAAGGGAACCTAAGTATGTTATAGGAATGAGTCTTATGAAGCTAGTCTTATTTATTTAATCAAAGAGGTGTTATGTTTCTGATTTTAAAATACAAAATAAAGATTTTATCCAGGCAACAGCTGTGACAGGAATTCTTTTCACCCGCATGAAAAAACGTAAACCCCGGGAATTCATGCGTACAGAGCACGACTCTGCATGAAGAAACACTCCCATGTGGGCCAGCGTAAAATCATGTCCATGGAAAAAAGAATTCTCTAATGGGAATTTGACAAAAATGTTTCTTAAGAAATTCTCTGACTTGCTGAGTCTCTCCCTCCCAGAGCCAAGAAGCTTAAGTTAATGGATTCCTGCCTCAATGTTTTATGGTCCTAAGAGTTAACAGCCCTAGCTAGCTTACCCTCAATTTACTTGTCTCCTGTTTAATGTACTAGCCTGGTCCTGTCTGCCACCGGACCTGAATTTACAACCTAATGCTCTGTACCCCAAATGTTTACCTTACTAAGTAAACCCACTGCTTAACTATCCCCTTCTCATATATCTTCATGAGCTCGCTGTAAACCCCTGATTCTGCATAAGTTCATGAATAATCAATCCAATGTAAATGTGTCCAAAAACTTCTAATAAAAAGCCCGGCTGAGCTATGCCTGGGGTCTTTCCAGATGATGAGAGAAAGACCCGTGGCACCGGAACTCCTTCTCCAAGTGTGTCTCTGGGTGAGATTGATTCATGCAATCGGTAGCGGTCTCTCACGGATTTCACTGGGATGAAATCCCAGCATCAAACAGCAAATGATTTAACAAAGTATCTCATTCTATCCATGTTTAAAGTGGAGTTTTATAAACTATATTCAGAAAATTTCTCAGATGAGAAAGTTACAGATCCACAAAATCAATTTACTGCTCCCTCTGCACTTCATTCTCTTAGCTTTTCTGTTCTTAGGCCTCATTTCATTAGTAAGTGTGACACAGGGCTGTGGAGACTTCACTCTTTCTTCAAAGGGTTTCTGTGTTCCCACTAATTTAACCCCATGATTTATTAAATAACTTGTGGAGAAAGTTGTCCATGTTTCCTAGGCTTTTCAGGTGCTGAAATTATTATTTCTTTTTTTTTCTGACCATCAGAAACTTCACTGGTTCTCTGTTCTCCAGGAGAGGTAAGCCAAATCCACAGCTTGCAATAAGAGTCAATAAATTCCTCCAAGAAAAAAGGGATCTTTCTGTCTGTTGCTTTCACAGTTCTCTTCAGCTTTAGAAATGTGATTTTGTAATTTTTCCACCATTTTTTAGTTTTTTGGCATTAAATGCATTAACCTTCCATATTTCAGTGCATGAAATGGAAATTGAAGTTCATTCTTATAATAGAAAAATTACTGTAAGGCCTTTTGGTAAAATTGAAATACAGATCACTTTTATTTGACAATTAACTTAAAAAATAAGTTGATAAGTAAAATGCAAATACATGCCATTATGATTAAATTTTAAATTCACTAATTTATTTTCAGCAACACATCATTTATCATAATATATAATAGTTTTATTTTGAATAAAGCATAGTTTTATGTAGCATAGCTGCATGTTGTTTAAAATAATATAGAATAAACATTGATATAAATAAGAAACAGAAACATTGAAAAATACCAATGTATTTCTGTAAAAACAGTACTACTTTTACTTATTCCTTAGTTTTAGTTATTCTATCTTTTGAATACCTTATTTTAATCTTTCTTATTTTTTCCTTAATAGAAAAAGAATATACAGTTAACCTTGTACAACACAGGTTTGACCTTTTTGGGTCCACTTATATGTGGATATTTTTCAACAAATATATAGTCAGCCCTTCATATCTTTGGATTTTGCATTGTAGGTTTAACCAACCATGGATCGAAAACAGTATTTACAATCCCCAGTTGGAAAATTCAGCATTCAGAGAGCTAACTACATGCATACATCTGTGTCATTTTATATAAAGAACTTGACCATGCTCAGTTTTGGGTGTAGTCAGGTGTTCTGAATCCTATCCCCAGCAGACATGGAGGGACTATAATTAAGTTTTGGAGAGAGTCAAAATTTACACATGTAATTTCGACTAGGGAGTAGGGTGTCAGTGCCCCTAACTCCTGTGTTGTTCAAGTGTCAACTCTATTAGGATATATTCAGATTATTTGTACATGTCATTTCCTCGTGTAAGAACATCAACTCTATAAGGAAAGATCATTAATGGATTCATCTTTTTTTTTCCATTGTATGTATCACAGTGTCAAAAATAGTGGAGAAAAGAGAAAACAAACATTTGTCAAGAATCTAGCATTTCTCACTTACTGGTCATTTTAGGTATATAAGGCCATTTGTCTTATAATGTTCTGGAAGATAGTTATTATTTCTATTTCATGTATTCAGAAAATAATGGCCAGAGAATGCAGGTAATTACCCACTATAACACAACTACTAAGAGGTGCAGCTGCTTTGTTTAGCTCTAAAATCTGTTCTCTACCGTGTACTCTATGCTGTTCAAACAAAAGACACCCCTTTTATGTTTGGTGGAACAATACAAGAATAAGTGCTTGATAAAGAAGGAAAATCAAATGTATCGATTACCTCTTATGTAATTTAGAGTAGGACCTTTAACAATCTGTTCACATCTAATTATTTAATTCCCACATATGGGCAATATTTTTCTCCCCAAAGTATAGACAGATGAAGGGAAAGAGATTCAAAGGGATTAAATTATTTGTGTAACAGAGAACAGCTGGTATGTAGTTTGGAAGAATTCTTAGCTGAGCTACCTGCAGATAGTGCAAATCAGCCTTTTAAATTTGATGTAGTATTTCACTAATTTAGAGTAAATTTTATTCAGTCCAGTGCTAAACACTGAAACGATACTTTTTTTTTTACTATTTAAGTATGAATTTCCTAAATCACTCTTATAAATAGTGTAAAGTTTCATTACAAGTGGTCATTCTTCTATTTATTTGCTAAGAATCTCTTTATAGATAAATACAAATGCATTTGGTTAATTTTTTTAAGGTATAACATATTTCAGATTAGTGATTCTGCTTTTTAAAATTTATCTAGTTACTTTTTCAACATTATATATATATAAAATTTGGAGAATAGGTTTATTATTTGTTAGCAAAAATTAGTATAGTTGGAAATGCTGCTGTACCTTCTCTTTTAGGCTATCTTAATTCCTCCTTATCCTTCAGGTATGAAGTTAAAGATAGTTTCCTTAGGAAAGCCTTCCTTGGTGCTGCTGTCTGTATTAGAATAGATCTCTTATCACACAGGTAGCTGTTTACTAAAACTACGTCTAATTAATTGCTTAATGCCTTTAATCTCCAGTGGGTTGTAAAGTCTGTGAGGGCAGAGACTATATCTCTTTTCATTGCTTACTGCCCTTTTTCAAGTGACTCGTTCACTTCCTGGTATTTAAAAATGTTTTTTAAAAAATTGTTGATTCACTGAATAAAATTTAGTATCTCTAGCAGAGGTTTCTTTACATTCAAAGCATTTTATCTAAATAATGATGTATCTGTAATAGTCTTGAGTTTTCCCATACAAGACCAGCCCATAGTATCTTTTGTTTTATCACCATCAACTACTAGTAGAAAATTGAATGAATGCAATTGACATTCACCTAATTTTATCTGGCCCTATAGCAGACATGTTTACTTACCAAAGCACTCTACCCTCAAGCTTTTCCTTCCTCTTTCTGCAGAACTAAGATCAATACACATAATGATAAAACAGACATCATAAGCATAGTAAATTGACAAATGGTTTAGGTACTATAGTGCATAGAGTGGTTCATCTCTTGATTTATTTAATCACTCCTATCTATTTATAGATATAGATATATATTTCTTTCCCAAATGCTTGGTGTAATTTTAAAAACTTTAACTGATAAAAACAAATGAAAATCACTTCTTTAATCACACTACCAATAGAAGCAGATTCGTATGGCTTTTTCTCCCCTAAAACATGGCAGATAAAAATTAAGATTTCAGTCCTATACTTGGAGGAGAGACAAAGCATGAAGTCAATTTCATTAGCATGTGGAAAATGTTATTTCAGTTTTTTGGAGCCTTTATATGCTATTTATTATGTATTGTGGTGAACAAAAGTTTTCTGCACATACCTCTTCACAGACCTTATTATTTAACCACACCTTCCTATAGAAGATGATGAATTGTTTTATGTAATATTTATTTATCCATTCATTTAACAAATATGTATTGGGTTGTCATTATGTGATAGGTACAAAGCCATGTGCTGCAGCTACTTGCAGAAGTGAATAAGACAGCCCCTAACTTAGGGAGTTCAGAGTCTCAGGCAGGCAGGGATAGGTATGTAACTTGTAGGGCTCAGGGAAAAACAAAAATGCTGGGACCCTTGTTCAAAAATTAGGAAAGGAGTGTGATAAAATATAAAACATTTACATTTTTTGCAGAGTCTTTCTGGACCTGTGATTTCTTTAATTAGCTATTTAATGTGCTCTTATAAATAATTATACAGTACTCTATTTCGACTAGCTCAATGGCCCAACCTCCAATGGGTAACATATGCTCAGGACATTGCAGTTTCTAATCAGGCAGTGATTGGTTCCTGTACCTGGGGTGAGTGGTCCTTTGAATGGGCAGTGATGTACCAGGTCAGGGGTAGAGACGGTTATTATGGCCCTCACTATATCTTCTAGATGCCCTAGACTAGAGCATGTACTTGATCCTGACTCTCCTTGTGCCTGCACCCACACCCATCTGGAGTTCAGGGTTGCAGTAGTCACTGGGGACTGGAGGGGGAGATGGAAAAAAGCCCAGGGCACCAGGTAGTGGAAGAGTGGACAGCTGAGAATCCATTCATGGGACGTGGAAGGCAATAGGAAGCCAGTTATCTGTGAAGCCGTGTTCTAAATCCCCTCCCATATCTCTCTGTCTCCTCTCTGTCTCTGTCTCTGTCATGCACACACACACAACCTCCATTGTGTTATCAGACTTCACTTATGAAACACAAACTCAAGATAAAATTATGAAAAATTGTAAGACAATGACTGAAGATCATTGAAACTCAAGTGTGGAGCTGTTCTGAGAGCTGGGCACTGTGCAACTGCACTAATCATGTGCATGTGAAGCTGGCCTAGCATGCAGGGGGGTAGGATAACTAGATAATTAAAAAGTATGATGTGGCAGAGAAACACCTTTTTCAATAAGGGTATGCCTTGTGTGTGTCTATTTAAGTTGACAGTCTGGGAAGATTTCTTAAGACATGTGACTTTTGAGCTGAATCTTAAAAATGAATAGGAATGGATGGGCAAGCTAAAGAGGAAAGAGAAAAATATTCCAAGTAGAAAGAAAAATCAGCAAAGACACAAATTCGATAAAAGTGTTTTTAGCTTAGAAGAGTGCAGTATTTCTGGAGACTAGAAATTGAAACAGGAAGATGCGGAAAATTAGGAGGTGGAAGAAAGGTCAGTGGTGGACCTTACTAATGAGTTTAGCTATAATTGTGTAGAAAATTGGAAGTCTTTAAAGGTTATTAAATATGTGAGTGTCATGGCCCAAATTGATGACATGTATTTCATCTGATGCAATTCGGGCGGAAGAATACAAACTAGGGCCAGACAGTCCTTTCCCAGTGGCACTTCATTATTGGAATATGGAGTCTGAACAGAAGTGAGGTGGGAGGAGAAGTAATTTAGATTCGTACCTTAAATAAGTAAGACATCAATAATGTAACTAATGTAACTGAGATTAACATGAATAAAAATGATGTAGTTGATTTAACTATATGAAAGGGAGAGAGAGAGAATGTGTGTACATGTTTGCATTGTCAGTTTGTCAAAGTTTGAAATTGAGGCTTAAGGTATAAATAAGTTTCATATATATACACACACACATGAATACATATATATGTATATGCACTTATGTGTATATATACATATGTAATGTATGCATATGTATACATATGTATATGCATGCATATGTATATGTATATATGTACATATATATGAAACTTATTTATACCTATACACACACATATACACACATATACACACACACATACAATCTGTCTGGAAAAAGTTCAGCCATTGTTAATGTAACAAAAACAATTTGCCTGGCATCGATGTAACCTGGCAGAAAAGGAGAATGGACTTGGATGCACATGCATGAATAATGACGAATTTACTGTACTAGTCAGTGGGAGGGGTAGACACCACTGAATGAGCATGTGTACTGTGTGGCCATGACATTCAAAATAACTGAGTGAGTAGAGCAATGAAACTGCATCAAATTTTGCATTAAGCTTGAACATTTCTCTGCAGAAACTATTTTGATGATTCAGAAGGCCACAGCTCTGGGCAACTGGTGATTGGCAGCTTCATCATGACAATGTGCCTGCTTATGCATCACATCTCGTGCAGAGATTTTTGGTAAAACATCAATCATCTAGGTGATTCATCAGCTCCTGTACAGCCCAATTTGGTGCCCTGTGACTTCTGGCTTTTCCAAAAATTAAAATCACCTTTGAAAAGGAAGAGATTTCATGCCATTGATGAGACTCAGGAAAATACGCTGGGGCAGCTGATGGCAATTAGGAGAACTGTGTGAGATCCCAAGGTGCCCACTGTAAAGGAGACTGAGACATCATTGCCTTATGTACAATGTTTCTTGTATCTTGTATCTTCCTCAATAAATGTCTCTATTTTTTTATATTACATGGTTGAATACCTTCTGAATCGACCATAATATACATTCAGGTTCATTTAGCTAGAAAATCTGGAGTGTTCCTTATCTAATCCAAGTGTTTGCATTTGTGTGCTTCATAACATTATGCTTGCTACTTAAATTATAACAAGCATTCCAGGTGATTTTGATACAGGCCCATGAACGATATTTGAGCAAGCCAGCTCTGCCATGTGAGGCCAAAGAACTCTCTACCACATGGTGTGGTGGGACAGTTTGGGTTGATTGAAAATAGACCTTTTTTTGTTGTTTTTGTCTTTTTATACTTCTACTCTACCATCTAAATACCAAGAACTCATAAGCTCATGAAAATGAAATGATAATAATAAACACTATTGTTGAGTGCTTATTTTGTGCCTTGCACCACAGTTGGCAATTCTCAAGCCTTATTTTCTTAAACTTTCACATCCAATCCTTGCAGAGCAAACAGAAAGAGTAGAAATAAGCTCAAGGGCATAGAATCAGAAAGTGCTTGAGGTGGAATTTTAACATAGGCCTTTCCCCTTCAGAATACTTGCTTTCAACTCTTATAGCCTCGGGGGAGAAGGATGCAGTGTTTAGCCTGATATTGTCAAGATGAACCTTAAAATCATTTATTGTTCTTGTATGTGGTTCAGCCAGGCGCACCAAGGTCATGAGTTCCCGAAAGCCCTGTGGAAATACAATGACCCCATTCTCTGAGTCTTTCTTTCACCTGTTTCTTTCAGGAACCTGAGGAAACTGGAAAAGCTGCTTGGGATTTGATGATTCAGAGTCACAGAAATTTCTCTCTGTAGCTGTATGGCCATGGAAGTTTTACCGACAAACTCAGAAAATGATTTTCTCATTTATGAAATACAGTGTCCTGTTCACTTGGGTCCCTGGAACTAATTCCAATGTATGTGTGGGGGAAGGGGTGGGTTGCCCACACCCACAAAGCAATTGTCTAGATAGCAGCTGAGTAGACAATTCAATTCAATGCTGACACTAGCAACTGGGAGATAGCATCAGATCCCGTAGGTTGAGGGCTCAGTCCTACAAGACTGCCAGCCCCTCCTCCCGGTTCAGACACCAGTCTCAAGCTCAGGTTATTACCGGTGCTTCTGACTGACTTCCTACAGTTTGGAGGTTCCCATGACCCCTTTCTTGGATGTCAAACACAAATCCAAGTTTGGTAACAAATCAGAAGTTTCCATGACCCCCTTCTTGGACTCAATTAATTTGCTAGAGTGGGTCACAGACCTCAGAGAAACATTTTACTCCCTAGGTTTCAGGCATATTATAAAAGGATATAACAGCAACCGCCAGATGGAAGAGATGCAGAAGGCACGGCATGGGGAAAGGGTGCAGAGTTTCCAGGCTCTTTCTCCACACTCCATCACCCTGGTTTTCCATGTGTTCACCAACCTGTAAATTCTGGAAAACCAGCCTTTGTGAGTTCTATTGAGGCTTCATTACAGAGGAATTATTAATTAAAACATTGGCTATTGGCAATTGATTTAACCTCCAGCTCCTCTTCCCTCCCTAGAAGAGGGAGTGAGGTGGAACTGATCACTTGGTCGGTTTTTCTGGAAACCATCCATTATCTTTAGGAGCAGTTCAAAAGTCAGTTCCTTAACACAAAATACACCTTTATGTCTCTCATTACCTAGGAAATTACAGGGTTTTAGGAGCTCAGTGCCAGGAAGAGGGATAAAAAACAAATATATTTCTTATGAATCATAATGTCATACTTGCATATATCAAATTAGATATTACTAATCAAGGCACTTTAAAACACATAAGTATTATAAGAAATTAGCTTTTTTTAAGAATAATTTTTAAATATTAAAAATTTTTTTTATTGTTCAAGTACAGTTGTCTCCATTTTCATGCCAACACTCCCCCTCACCCAGCCATTCCCACTTCTCACCCTTGATCCCTACCCCCCTTTGGTTTTGTCCATTATAGATATTCCTGAACACCCTTCCCCCTCTTCCCCCAGTTTTCCCTCACCCACGTCTCCTCTGGTTACTGTCAGTTTGTTCTTAATTTCAATGTCTCTGGTTATATTTTTTGCTTGCTTCTTTGTTTTGTTGATTAGGTTCCACTTATAGGTGAGATCATATGGTATTTGTCTTTCACCGCCTGGCTTATTTCACTTACCATAATGCTCTCCAGTTCCATCCATGCTGTTCCAAAGGGTAGGAGCTCCTTCTTTCTTTCTGCTGTGAAGCATTCCATTGTGTAAATGTACCACAGTTTTTTGATCCATTCATTTACTGATGGGCACTTAGGCTGCGTCCAGCACTTGGCTATTGTAAATTGTGCTGCTATGAACATTGTGGTGTATAGGTTCTTTTGGATTGGTGTTTCAGGGTTCTTAAGATATAATCCTAGTAGTGGAACTGCCAGGTCAAAAGGCAGGTCCATTTTTGGTTTTCTGAGGAAATTCTACACTGTTTTCCATAGTGGCTGTACCAGTATGCATTCCCACCAACAGTGCACTAGGGTTCCCTTTTCTCCACATCCTCTCCAACACTTGTTTGTTGATTTGTTTATGAAGGTTATTCTCACCATGTGAAGTGGTATCTCATTGTGATTTTAATTTGCAAGTCTCTGGTGGCTAGTGATGCTGAGCATCTTTTCATATGTCTCTGGGCCTTCTGTATGTCCTCTTTGGAGAAGTGTCTGTTCAAGTCCATTGTTCATTTTTTAATTGGATTGTTTGTCTTCCTGGAGTGGAGTCCTGTGAGTTCTTTATATATTTTGGAGCTCAAACCCTTGTCTGAGGTATCATTGGCAAATATGTTTTCCCATACGGTTGGTTTAAATTATTACTTTACAGAAGAAATGTGGGACTCTGATTATTCAAAATTATAAATAATTTACAATCTTAACACAAATAGGAAGTATAAAGACACTGTTTGGAAGCCTTAGGAGAGAAGCAATTAAGTGATCACTAAATCTACTGGGCTCTTGTCTCTGAGAATATAGTTTCTAGGAAATATATTAAAAATATTTATCATCTATAAATCTCTAAATTTATTATTTTCAATTGGGATATAGACACAGTTATATCCACTATCCTCATCTTAACTTAATTTTCAGTGTACCAAGAATATTCAATGATTGTATAATGATTACAGAAATGGGTACCATATTTTTGTTTTCTACAGGGAAATATTCTTAATATTATGTAATATTTACAAAGATGGGAAACATAAATAATAGTACACTACAAGCTTCCTAGTGTAAGCTGGATAGCAAACAACTAGAAGAGAATAAAGTTCTGTAGTAGTAATGCACAGTAGTGACTGTATTTTGTACATATTTTTTGTATCTGTGAAACTCATAACTAGGAAGGATTTTGCATGATAAAGATGTTGTAGCTAGTTATTTTGAATTGCATTATTTATAGAAACCTGGTCCGTTTAAAAATGGAAATTCTTATTATCTTAGTATCTCTGATTCTAATGCTTCGTAAAAGGATTGAAGACAATAAAAAATGAGTAATTCTAAAACTATCAAACATAGTCTTGCCTGTATTTCAGTATTTCCAATAATAGAACTTCCCCTTTTTCAGCTACTTATAACTTTCTTGCCTAAGGAAGACAATAACTTCAAACGCAGGAAGCAATAGATTAGGAAAGCTATTTTGGTTTTATATACGTTATTTAACAATGTAGGTCAAAAGTGTCTACTAATATTAAGAGACCCAAGGAAAAACACGTTTATCCAGATTGATATGCTAATTAAGCATGTATCACATAAACAAGGTTCAATGGGTCGGAAAAAACTGGCCTCTGAGCATGCTTTTTTGAAATATGATCTTACATTCAAATCTATTTAATACATTCAAATACATTCATATAGGAAATCTGAAGAATATTTCTCATCTAAAGCAAATTCAGAATGCATAGCCTTACTAAGCCAGAAGGATTTGAATCATGGAATGTGAACTACAAAGAACTCTATTCCTGTCAATTCTATAAAGCAGGGATCCTGGATTATATTTTCAGTGTTGCTGCCTTCTTGCTGATACATTAAATAAGATCATTTCATCTCCTTTTGCTTCTCCTTCCTATGTGTAAAATGAAGGAATGATCTATATGATTTTACTGGTTTCTCGAATCCTATAAATATTTATCAGTTAATTCATTGTAATTCATATGCTATGTGGGTTCTAGATCCATCTTCCCACTTGATTGTTAGATATGACTGACTTAAATGGAAATTTTTATGCATTAAAATTCAAAAATCATCCCTAAGTATTTTGAAGTATCTTTGAGGATGGTAAAAATGATTCATATTTTATGGTTCATTTACTTCCTAGGTTTGCATACTTTCCTGCCATTCTATATATGTAATATCTGACCTGCATAATATCAACCTGGAATTGAAAATGAGGCAATCTCTTTCTTTCGAGGAAAAATAAAGCAAAACAACATAGCACACATGCACACACACACACACGCCTTTCACTCAAGAGATGCAATCACTTATTAGATATAATTGAGAATTCAGGAAAAAATAGGAAGGTGAATGTGATCATAGCAATATAGACACCTTAAAATTAGGTGATGGCAACCCTGATTCATGAAGAGCCTTTGGTCACTGACGCCTTTTAATACGTTAATTTCTGCAGCCTGAAACTCACTGGATTTTTTCACACTTCTCTTTTCTCTCATTTTTAGTTCTTCTTTTTCTTTCTCAGGAGGACGCCTAATCTCTCATTTTATCTTTCTGAGAACTGTGATTGTGTTCCCTTGGCTCTAGTGCATACCACTTCCCACCCACCCCCGGCCCCCGCTCCACCATGTCTCATGGTTTGCATTCCTCACCTTCCAGAAATTTGCTACCTGTTGGAAATGTTTGCACATTTTGCCCCTCATACTAAGTGCCAGACACCACTCTGGAATATGGAAGATATCATCATTTTCAAGTAGAAACAATGAATTTTTGTACATGTCAAGTACTTGGAAGAAATAGGTAGGTCATTTACCATACCTCTGTGCTGAGGGAAGGGAATGTAGTGGAGTTATTTTTAAAAGATTTTCTCTGTTGGGAGCCAGTACCTTGGAACATGTCTTGCTAGAAACTAAACATGATTTAAAGATAATTATTAAAACTAATAAATACTCCTTGTAGGAAGTATGACAGACACTGGAAAACTTTTCAGGTGCATGCCAGGCTATAGGCATATTCCTAATTTGAACTCAACCTAAATGATATACTTGCTAAAACTACATGTCATTGTATATGAGCAAATTATGATTTTCTCTACTCCTTTCAGGAGTGTACAACTTTGTGGCATCTCTGGGCCACACTGAAAGAAAAAGAGTTGTCTCAGGCCATACATTAAATATACAAACACTAATGAAACTGACAAGGAAAAAGAGGTTTTAAATAAATTTACGATTTTGTGTTGGGCCATATTTATAGCCATTCTGGGTCACATGTGCCCTGTTAGCCATGAGTTGGATACCCCAGTTTCCTAAGAACTTTATGCAATAAATTCATGTAGAAAGAGAGGTACTTATTGGGGTGTGGGTACAAATCATGAGCCACCAGAGGAATTGATAGTTGTGAAATAGATGGCTTACCTCCCCGTTATCTCTTTGATACAGACTCCGAATGCCTGAAGCAGATATCGGGTAGAGGCGGAAAGATGAAGCAGCACCTTTTTTTCTTTCAGTCTGGCACAATTATTTTTTTTAAGGTGGTAAAACCTGTATTTATCACTGAGAATTCTGATTTCCATACCATTGCCTTTTAATTGCTGAAAGTACCACTCATATTCAAATATTATAATGGTTTCAGACTTCACTTTTGGAGTTATCAATTTTAATTTGTTTCTTATTTTCAAGTAGTTTAGTAGGAATTTTAGTGGCAACACCAGGGTTTTCTAGCAAGATAATGTTTTAGACTAGAAATAATTTTAAACAAAGAGGTTATGTATTAAGTTAATGGTGGAATTAATAATGTAGTCAATATAGAGTTAGGCATAGATTATAAAATGCAACCATAGTAGTAATGCTAATTTAAAATGATCACAGTAAAAGACCTTTAAATATCTGGGAGTTATTTTTGAGATGCATTTCCAAGCCACACTTTCTTCAACAGAAAAAGATGAGTCTTCTCTAATAAGCTCACTGGCTCACACTATGTCATAGGGTAAGAAAGAAAATGCATTGTAAAAAAAATTAAAGAATATTGTGATAGCTATGGCATATTTACATAATGGAATACTACTTGTCCATAGAAAAGAAGGAAATCTTACTCTTTACAGCAGCATGAATGGACCTGAAGAACATTATGCTAAGTGAAATAAGCCAGTCAGAGAAAGTCAAGTACTGTTTGATTTCACTCACATGTGGAATCTAATGAACAAATACAATAGAGACAGATTCATAAATAGAGAACAGGCCACGGCTGTCTGTTGGGAAGAGGCAGGGAAGGATTGAGCAAAAATGAGAAAAAAGAGAAAGAACTCATGGACCCAGACAACAGTGTGGTTAATGCTAGAGAGAAGGCAGGTGGGGGGAGCTGGAGGAGGGGATGGGAGCATAAATGGTAATGGATGGAGACTTGACTTGGGGTGGTGCACACACAATACAGTGAATAGATGATGTGTTGTAGAATTGTGCACCTGGAATCTGTATAATTTTGTTAACCAGTGTCACCCCAATAAATTCAGTAAAAATGGAAAAAAGAGAATTGCTGTTGTCTGAATGTGTTTCCTTAAATTCATATGTTGAAATACTAATCCCCAAAGATGAAGGTATTGGGAGGTGAAGCCTTTGAAAGGTGGTAAGGTCATGACTGCACAGCCCTGATGATTGGAATTAGTGCCCTTATAAAAGAGAGCCCAGCAAGCTAGCTTGTCCCTTCTGCCATTTGCTGATAGGAAGAGATGTCTGAAGCCTACACTCACCTCGCCATACCGATACTTTGATCTTGGACTCCCACCCTCAAAAACTGTGAGAAATGAAATCTGGTGTTTATAATCCAGCAGATCTGTGGTAGCTTTGCTACAGCAGCCCAAATGGCTAAGACAAGCATTACTTGATTATGAATGAATTCATCCATTCATCAATTCACTGATGCACCTTGAGTCAAACATTTGCTTCTTAGTGATTTTTTTTTTTCAAAATTAAGTCAAAGTTAATGACATGGCAGTATTTTAATTGAAAAAGGGCCTTCTAAAAATTAGTTAGGGACTGAAGGGGCCTAATCTCATTCCTTGGCCTTAACGATAGTATGTGGGCACATTTATAATTATTAAATTAGTGTTACTATATGGTGGTAGTTATAGATATGAGTTGGAGTGCTTTTGCATTAATTTGTAATATATTCCTCTTCTCCTTGATGGTGCTTTGCTGAGTTAAGCTTAGATTTAGTGTGTGCAAATGATTTCATAGATCACAGACCTCTACTATTGTCAAATATCTATTAGGCAGAGGGTATTTAATTGGAAGGAGAGCTATTCACTGGAATTAATACATATTTAATGCCTATTTTATTTAATACTTCTCTGGTTGATAATGAATTTTTTGTTCTTGTTTCTAGAATGATGATTTTCATTTTCACATAAGACTTCTAGTTCTCATAAGCTTTCTCATTCACATACTTTGAGTCCATGAATAATTTTTTAGGAAGTTTACTCCATGTTTAAAAATAGTTAAAAATATTCCCAGATAAACAAAGCAGTGTTCTTGGAAAGCACGACTAAGTGACTGAAATTTTATAAACACTGACAATGTGGGGAAACATGCCAACATGATAGGCACCTGTCAAACAGTTGGAGAGATTCAAGGGCATATCGAAATCACATCTTAGTACGTGGCCAGCATATCGCTCTAGGCAAATAATATACCACAATATTCCAATGTCTAACTTCCCCTTGATGTCATCATTCATAGTTTCTCATTTTGCAACTGAATCAAGTAGTTGGTTCCTCAGAGGTCTAATTTAGTTAGCCATATAGTCTTTTGCAGGTAATCAAATTACTCTTAGATATGGCACCTATAGGAACTTAGGGTGTCCTTCATAATTAGGACAGAGAATTATATTAAAAGATAGAGTAATTCTGAAGGGTCTCTTAGAAAGGAAATATCTTTATGACCCGCAGCTGCACATATATGCACCAAATATATTGTATGAGTATATTAAAAGTAAGTATAGAATTCTTGGGGATTTTCTTTAAATTTGAAAAGGAGTCTTGATTGTTGAGTTAGAATGTTGGCCTTTTTAAAATAGGTTTTACATTTATTCAAATTACTTCAAAAATATACCATTTATTATTGTCACAAATAGTATAAAGAGAACTGTTGTTTTTCTTTGGCTAAACCATTTGCTATTGATACATGTTTCTCAGTTTGATAATTAATAAGATGAACATTTATAATTTAACTTTGTTTTGATTACTAATCGTAATTACTAATAAATGTTTTCAGACGTGTTTTGGCTAGGCAGGTAATGGCATTTTACAGATATGCTTAAGAACCAATGACATTTCATCCATTCATTCACTGAACAAAAGTTTATTAAATGCCCAGCGTGAGCATGGCAGTGCTGTCTCTGCTGGATGTACAACATTAAAGCACCAATTGAGAAATGCTTGCACTCAGGAAGCGTTTTTTCTTATGGAAGAGACAAGTAATAAACACAAATAAGTGAAAATATGTGTTATACAGTAAAAAGAGCTAAGAAATGAAAGAATGTGGGTTGTGGCGGTAACGGCATAATTGTACTTAGTAATACGGGAGTCAAGAAGGACCACATAGACAAAGTGATTCATGAGTGAATGACCGATGTGGATGAGGGAGCTGGCCGCTCAGACGGATACTTGGTGCTCCAGCCTGTAACAACAACAAGTGAAAAGGCCCTGATTCATACACTTGCTTAGTGAATTTAATCAACAAATCAGGAGATCAGAGTGGAAAATGAGGTAATGAAAGTAAGAGTGATGGGAGTTGGTGGGACACCAAGGAGTCTGTGGCAGATGAATAATAATCTCCAATGGAATCAGAATGGAGTGTATTTTCTGTATAAAATATATATATTATAATAAAACCGACTAAAAGTAGTTCTACTTGTAATTGTCACCATGTACCTATTGGTTATACACAATGTCAGTGATAAAAGGTTTTTCTCCCCCAGAGCAGACCATTTCCATTACTCTAACTTGGGTATGATCCTGATGAGACCTCAGATAAAAAAAGGTAATAGGGAAATCAGACTGTGCAAGTCCTTAAAAATTATATAAAGGACTTTGTCTGTTACTTTGTGTGAAATAGACAATCACTGGAGGATTTGGGGAAAACTAACATAATCTATCTGATATTAAAAGATTGGCTTTATATACTATGTGGAGAATAGAATGAAGTGTATGAGGATAAAAATAAAAATATCTAATAGGGACAACTGCAAAAATGTGGTGCCTCACATAAGTGGAACAATAATTTATTTGTTTTATTGTGTCTAATTTATTTTAGCTATCATAATGTTTTTGAAGTTTAATCATGCATCATCTATCAGAATTAATTTTTATGGATTAATAATATTCTTTAAAAAATGTTATTTATTCATTCCCAGAGGAAAGGGACGGGAGTGAGAAAGAGAGGGATAGAAACATCAATGTGTGCATGCCTCTCAAGACCCCCCCACTGGGGATCTGGCCCACAACCTAAGCATGTGCCCTGACTGGGAATTGATCTGGCAACCCTGTGGTTCATAGGCTGGCACTCAATCCACTGAACCACACCAGCCAGGGCTGAATAATATTCTAATACAAGAATATATTACATTTTGATAATCCATTTATCTGTTGATGGATGTTTGGGTTGTTAATACCTTTCTTACTATTGTAAATATTGCCACTGGGAACATCGGTATACAAGTATCTGAGTCCCTCCTTTCAATTCTTTTATGTGTACACCCAGAAGTAGAAATGCTGGGTCATGTGGTAATTCTCAGCTGAAGTTCTTGAGGAACTGCCAAGTTGTTTTCTGTGACAGCTATATCATTTTCTGTGACAGCTATACTCTTACTGGCAATGCACAAGTGTTCCTATTTCTCCACATCCTTGCCAACACATTTTTTGTTTTTAGTTTTGTTTAATAATATCTGTCATAATAGGTATAACATATTATCTCCCTGTGGCTTTGATTATCATTTCCCTAATGACTAGTAATGTTGAGCATGTTTTCATGTGCTTATTGGTCATTTCTATATCTTCTTTGGATAGATGTCTATGTAACTCCTTTGTCCATTTTTAAATTGAGGTGTTTATTTCTTGTTGTTGAATTTTAGAAGCTCTTTACATATTTTATCTTTATCAGGTATTTGAATTACAAATATTTGCTCCTGTTAAGTGGACTGTTACATCACTCACTTCATAGTGTCCTTTGAAGTACAAAAGTTTTTGATGATGATGTTGAATATATCATTTTTTCCTTCTGTTGCTTCTGCTTCTGTTGCCTCATGTAAGAAATCATTTCCAAATCAAATGTCATAAAGGTTTTCTCCCAATGTTTTTTTCCAAGTGTTTTATAGTTTTACCTCTAGATTTAGTTCTTTAATTCATCACTGATTTCCATATGTCGAAACATCCTTCCCTTCCCAGAATAAATCCCACCTAGTTATGGTCTACAATCCTTTTAAGGTGATAATGAATTGCATTTGCTAGTATTTTAATGAGGACTTTTGCATCAAGAAATGAGAAATACTAGTCTTATAGGGATTTTGACAAAGTGGGTATGAGTATGGGTAAAAAAGAGAGTTGTCGAGAAAGACTCCAGTTTGCAAATGGGATAATTTTTAAAATGTATCCATCAGTTACTGAGATGGAAAAACCATGAGACTGGGAGACTGGGAAAGAATTTTAACATCGTAAGTTTAATCTGCCTTTCAGATAGTCAAGAAGAGAGATTGAGTAGGGAGTTGGATATAATAACTAAAGGGCAAAAGAATAGTAAGTGCTGGGGATATAAATTTGAGGTCATAAAAATATACTTGAAATCTAAAACGCACAGTTTTCACAGCTTAACAGGTCTGAAATTATAATGCTTCCTGTAATCAATCTGTGGCATATCATAGATTAATTGGCAGCAGTTTATCCCTCTGAGAGGTACTTAAAATTATATATCTTAAAATTCATGGAATTTTAGATTTGAAGATATCAGGTAAAGAGTATTTAAAGCCATGAGATTTGATGAAATTACCAAAGGAATGTATAGATTTTAAAAACAACAGCAACAAAGGTAAAGCCATGGGAACTCCAGATTTTAGAGCTGGAATCATAATGAAGAGTAAAATGAAGGGGTGTAGAAGGTGCAGCCACTGGGATGGGGGGCAGCAAGGAGAATACAGTGTCCTGAAAACAATGTCTTGAGAAGAAGGTCTTGGTTAGCACTATCAAATCCTGCTGCTATGTCATATATGATGAGGATTGGGAATTAGCAACGTGGAGGATGTAGGTGATAAGTATTATTAATAATTGGAACTTCCGAAAAGATGAGGAAGAGGAGAAGGGAGAATGGATAGAGAAGGAAATGGAGAGAAAAAAAGGGAAAGGGAAGAGAAGCCAGGGGAGGAAGAGAAAAAGGTAGATGAAAAAGAGAATTAAAAAGAAAGACAAGAAGGAAGATAGAAAACAAATCATCCTGTAATAAGAATGTATAAATCCTGAAGCTAAACTGGCAAACTTGTGGTTGGCTAAGGATAGCAGAAAGGGTAGTATAAGCTGATACACAGAGAAAAAAGAGCTGGACAATAAGTCTATTGTTCTTTCAGATAGAGATTGAGTGTAGTGCATGTCCATTACATGAATTTTTATCTATATCTTGAATGGGATACTAGTTCTGTGGAGAGAAGAGATGCAGTATCAAACAAACTTGATGATTTAGCAACATTTTAGCAGAAATTAAGAAGAGAGTGTTGTGAGTATTCAAAGTACTGTAGGAAATGCAAGATTTTTGCTATTAAGACTAGCATGGGGACTTCCGGCAAGATGGCAGCATAGGTGAATGCGCCGTGCCTCCTCGCACAACCAAACAAGGAAAAAACCAGAAATTTACCCAACCAAAAACAGCCAGATCTGACAGAAAATCTAATTGAGAGGAAGTCTGACAACCAAGGAATTAAAGAAGATACATTCATCCAGTCTGGTGAGCCGGGAGGAGCAGGGCAGAGGGAGAGCGCTCAGCGACCCCTTGGAGAGCTGGTGAGCAGACAGCAGGACCGCGGTTAGAGAGGCGGTTCCCGCAGGGCTGCAGCACACTGAGACGGTGGTGCCTGACCAAAGCGCGGCAGCGCCCGGCTCATCCGGACCCAGCAGGGCCGAGACTGGTGGACCGGGCAGGTCCGCATTCACGAGCAGATGGACCGGGAGAGAAAGCAGGGCGCAACCCATCGGCGCAGATTGAGAGCACCTGTGGGGGTGGAGTCCGTGGCGGGAGGAACTCCCGGCCTCACAGGAGAGTTCATTGGGGAGATCTACGGGGGATTGGAGCTGTGCAGCCAGTCCACCGACCTGGGAGCGACCCCCAGAGCAGTACAGAGGGGCTCGAATTGCTTGCATGAGGTGGTGTGGGTGCGGAGAGCGGAGCAGGCGCCATTGTGCTCTCAGGTCCCGCCCTCAGAGGCTACATCACAACCCAGCGACCCTGAGTTTCCCTGCCCAGGTGAACCCCAAGGCTCTGCCCTCCTTACAGTAACAGGCTCACCAAGGGAAAAAAAATGGCCCAAAGAAAGGAACAGATCAAAGCTCCAGAACTAACGTACCAAGAGATAGCCAACCTATCAGATGCACAGTTTAAAACCCTAGTAATCAGGATGCTCACAGAATTCGACGAAAAATTATCGAAATTGCTGGAACAAATGAGGAGAGATCTGCAGGGAACCAATAGGGATAAGAAGGAAACTGGGACTCAAATCAACAGAGTGGACAAGCAGAAAGAAAAAAACATCCAACCAGAAAAGAATGAAGAAACAAGAATTCAAAAAACGGAGGAGGGGCTCAGAAACCTCCAAGTCATCTGTAAACGGCCCAACATACAGATCATAGGGCTGCCAGAAGGAGAAGAAGAAATCCAAGGAATTGAAAACTTATTTGAACACATAATGATGAAGAATTTCCCGAAGCTGGTGAAGGAAATAGACTTTCGGGACGTCCAGGAAGCTCAGAGAGTCCCAAAGAGGTTGGACCCAAAGAGAAACACACCAAGACACATCATAATTACATTACCCAAGATCAAAAATAAGGAAAGGATCCTAGAAGCAACCAAAGAAAAGGAGACAGTTACCTACAAAGGAATTCCCATAAGACTGTCTGCTGATTTCTCAAAAGAGACCTTACAGGCAAGAAGGGGCTGGAGAGAAGTATTCCAAGTTATGAAAGGCAAGGACCTACATCCAAGAATACTCTATCCAGCAAAGTTTTCATTTAGAATGGAAGGGCAGATACAGTGCTTCTCAGATAAGGTCAAGTTCAAGAAGTTCATTACCACTCAGCATTTATTGTATGAAATGTTGAAGGGAGTTATATGAGGTATGGAGGAACATCAACAGGGGAGTGGTAGGGGGAGAGGGTGGGAATGGGGCACAGAACAAGTAGCATAAATGGTAGGTAGACAACAGACAGGGGGAGGTTAAGAATAGTATAGGAAGTGCAGAAGCAGAAGGACTTATGTGTATGACCTATGGACAAAACTAAAGGGTGGGGGAAGGGGGGGTAAAGGGGTGGGGGCAAGAAGGGGGGAAAGTGGGACAACTGTAACAGCATAATCAATAAAATATAGTTAAAAAAAAAGACTAGCATGGACCACCAATAGGAAAGAGATAGGAAGTATTAGGTTAGAACAAGGAGAGAGAGAGAGAAAGAGTGTGTGTGTGTGATTTTTTTATTGAACTGCATTTATTTTCACTCCATCCTGAGCAGAGACAAATAGGTAGAGAAAGGATTGGTTGGTTGGTACGGAATTTCCCCTTTCATTTACTATCTAATAGCTCTCGTTTTATCCTCCATGAAGGATAAAATACATATGGGTTTCTGATTGTAAATAAGGTGGCTGTGGTTAGAGCATTGGGGTCAGTGACAAGTATTTGCCTTAGAGCAGTACAGTCTTAAATGAACCCTAAGGGTAAAATCCCTGTTCTTTTGAGAGAACTTTTGAAAGTAACCCTGACTCTGAAGTCAAGGAAGCGTGTAGATGTTGGAGTTGTGGGAGACATCTTGCTGCTAAAAAGGCTGAAGATAGCAGCTTACAGTGAGTTTGTGCATCTGTCGACATGTTCCAATATGATTTGATTTATAGTAATAGATAAATGGCACCTTGTGTTGTAAGACAACCAGTAAAACCTACAGCATTTTCCCTAAAAGTTATTCTTACGTAACAATTGTTAGCTTTAGCTTGGCCTTTAAAAAAAAGTTAAAAGACCTATTTTCCTCTTACTCTTCTGTCTTCTTATAAATAAGTTATTAAAATTTAGGTTTATCCAATAATAAATCATGGATGATCTTTCTATTATAAAATGATTATATGGTTTTAAAAATTTAATTTATTTTAAAAAAATTTTACTAGGTTTACTGAGGCAACATTAGTTAATAAAGTTATATTGGTTTCGAGTGTACAGTTCTATAACATATCATCTGTATATTTCACTGTGTGCTCCCCACCCAAAGTCAAGTCTTTAAATAGCAACATCGGCCCTGGCTGGAGTAGCTCAGTGGATTGAGTGCCGGCCTGCGAACCAAAGGGTCACTGGTTCGATTCCCAGTCAGGGCACATGCCTAGGTTATGGGCCTGGTCCCCAGTTGGGAGCACGTTGAAAGCAACCATGCATTGATGTTTCTCTACCTCTCTTTCTCCTTCCCTTCCTTTCTCTCTAAAAATAAATAAATAAAATCTTGAAAAAAATAAATAAATAGCAACATCACCTGTGTCTAAAACACTATTTTCTGAATTTATAAGTGAATGATTAGGAACATATTAAGTAGTATAAATATGAATATAATAATTTTGCCATTTTTCTTATAATTAGATATACTATTTTCTCTATTTTATGTTCTTTATTAGTTGCTCTAATGTATTAAATGATTTACTGTGTACCTTTAAGTTACAGTGTCTTTAATTCTTAGCCTGAGGCTAATGCTATAATATTTGGTGATGTAAACTTACCTGGTAAATATCCATATCTGTGGAATCATGACTCAGTTAAAAGGCACACATTTAAAAATGGTTTGTTTTGAAGATTAAAATATAGTAGAATGAAAGACTGAAAAACTGAGAATATCTATGGTTTATCCCTTGAGATATTGAGAAATCCTATAACCTACAGAAGTAAATATTCTATTTATCAATTTAAGAGCTGGGTAGAGAGATCTGTGTGTGATTTTTCCTGATAACAGCAAAATTGCTTTTCTAGAATTTTGAAAATAAATTACACATAGAAAAATTCATGTTTTGCTTTCATTTATTTTTCTAAAGCCATAGCCTAATTTTTAATGGAAATAATCAGCAAAATGTAACTAATAAAATAATAATTTCTTAAATCATAAAAAAATAAACAGGATGTAGCGGTGTCATGACTCTGAGTCAGCAATGAAAATGCTAATTAAAGGGATTAAGTGGTAAAGAAATCATGTTCTCATTCAGACTTCCTAACTTGGAAGAATGACTGACACCTACAACTCTGACCTTTGATGGTGCCTTGACCTCTGTCTGTGCATCATTGTCCCCATCTCTAAACAGGGGACACTACTATCTGTTGTGAAGAGTTAATGAGTAAATAAGGTAGGATGCTTAGAGGACTGACCAGCACATAGTAACTACTCAATAAATAGTCATCATTTTTATCTCCTAAATTCTACACTATTACAAATACAGCTCCACACAATTATTTGTTGAAGGTTTCATGTACAATGTGTGGCCTAGTTAACGTGTGCAAGAAGATCTATTGGATCTCAGAATCCCTGCTTTGTTTGAACTCCATTTTAAGGCCCGTATCATAGCTATTGACCAACCTGAAAGGCAAGGAAACCTGTAAGAAGAAAGAAGTCAAACAACTGGAAAACCTGTAAATCTGGGTAATCTATTTAATGAGTGTGGATATGTATTGTGTTTGAAAAAAAAAACTTCAGCTCAGTGAATTTAGTGCTGCTGCAGCTAAGAAAAATACATTTTGTAAGAGATTCATGTTGCGCTTATTTGTGGAATTATACTTAAAATATGCCTTTTGAATGTGGCAGCATCTTGCTGCTAGAGCATGGCACAGAACTAAAGACAGTTTTCTAAGAATATCTTTGAAGGTAACATAATGACATGGGGGATTTAAACATCTTTGCTCTAAACCACAAATGCCCATAAAAGCTATTCCATTTAACCCCCCCAAAAAAAAAAAAAAAAAATTGCCTGTGTGTGTGAGTATGTGTCTGGATCATCAGTCTGTTCTGACCAACAGATTTAAATGCAGTGCTTGTTAGGTAGCACTGAAAGCAGCTACAGATGTTTTAATTTAATGCTCTGATCTGTTCTTCTATTTTACTTGTCAATTTCCCAACAGAACAGCCTGCTTAGCATTTTATCTACATTTCCTATTTTAAGGTTACCATATAGCTTGAGAAAAAGTTACTCTTAGATTGGAGGTTCTGCTCTGTGTTTTGAAACAATAATTGTTAATCTTGTGGCATTTTTCTTCCAATCTTGTTCTGTTTATTTAACATGAAATAGGGATAAAAGGTTTTAAAAAATTACCCTAATCAGAATTCTTATTAAAAAGTATTTTTAGGTTTTTGCAATTAACATTAATAAATTTTATTTCCCAATGTAGTTGTAGAAACTGTCTAAAATTTACTATAAAAATGAATACTTACAATGAACATATCTGGATCCTCCAAGTGAAACACTTTACATTTAATACAAAAATGTATGATTTTCTTTTTAATATTTGATATATATGTATGCTTGAGATACTGCATATTAAAGTTACTACATATACATGTGAAACTATGTATAATGTGCTATTTACATTATTTAATGCTATGTCCACTTAACTAAGCCATTTCAATGTCATAAGTTACTAAACATTTCAAATCTGATTTATTTCATCATTTTTAAACTATAATGTCATTGTAAGAGCATTTTGATTTATCTTATGTTTTGCTGTTAAAATAATGCTTGAGTATTTTGCTACGATGATAGGAGAAATCTCTATATCATTAGCAATTTATTTGCATGTATTTAATTATTTCTGTGATCAAGCAGTTTTTTAATATATTACTGGCTATTTCTATTATTTATATTTTCTTTCTTTTTTTAAATGTTTTATTTATTTATTTATTTTTATAGAAAGGGAAGGAGAAAGAGGAGAGAAACATCAATGTGTAGTTGCTCTCACGTGCTCCCAACTGGGGACCTGGCCTGCAACCCAGGCATGTGTCCTGACTGGGAATGGAACCAGCGACCCTTTGGTTCACAGGCCGGTACTCAATCCACTGAGCCACACCAGCCAGGGCTATTTATATTTTCCATTCATTTTCAACACATGCGCACTGACTGGAACATTAGTTTTATTGAGTTTTGTTTTTTGTTGAAGCTGCTTATATACTTAGGTTACCAAAACCCATTTTGAGGGCAAAACAGGGCCTAGATGAAAACATAAAACGAGTAAAAGCTCACATCATAAATCGTTACCCCTCTGTCTCTGTATGTACTGCAAATATTCTGTCTTAGTTTGTTATTATTCACTAGACTTCAATTTTGTTTTCTATAGTAAAACTGACATGAAGTTTCTTTTTATTTATATACTCATGGCCAACAGGATATATATTTTAAATATTTCTTCCTTTGATTGCATTTATATGACAATGTGTATCCTAAATCAATGCCAATGTACTTATGCCTTTCTTATGTGATAGATTTTAATGGTGTCATTTTATATAGTTCTTACATTTTAAGTAATTCATCTTATATCTTCATTGGCTTAGTCATAGTTACAGTAGACTGCTTTTTTTTTAAATGTTACTTTCATACTATTGTAACAGGGTGCAGCCAGGAGGAGGGCCCCCTAGAGGGAGATAATTGGCCCACACTGAAAGGCCACACCTGACCTGAACGCTGGCAGCTGTGGCCAATTGTGGGCGGAGCCCGAAATGAGACTCTGCGATTTAAATCCAGGCGGAACGCTGCTTGGGGGGCGCTCTCACCGCATTGGCTTCTTCTCAGGCGCTTCTCGGGACCACACTGCTTGAGAGGTCTGGCTCCCGCTCTCTCTGCGGCTCTCTTCTGGCTCTAGCTCTTCGGGTCTGTCTCCGGCTTTCTTGGGTCCCTTTCGGGCTACCACACTGCTTGAGAGGTCTCTTCAGGTCTCTCTCGGTCTCTCTCTCTTTGGGACCACACAGCTTGAGCGTCTCTACCACACTGCTTGGGACCACGCGGCTTGGGTAAGAGTCAGGGCCACGTGGATGGTTCTGGGAGCCTGTGTAAAATACGGTACCCCAGACTGGGCAGTGGGAGAGGGAAGGACTGTGTGTGTTTAAATAAACAATTCTTTTTAATTTCCCTTTGAATCTTTCCTTTGGTGGTGGGCAAAACGAACCTGGTAAGGGGGAAAAAAACCCAGGTACAGAAAAAGGGGGGTCTTTCGTCCAGTCCCCCCATTTGTTCTGTAACACTATCACACAAAGAGAGAACAGTGGTAGGTAACTAGTTGGAAAAGCTTTCTTGGAGAAGGTCATTAATTAAAGGTTAACTAGATAATTAAACAAACAATGTGTTTAAAGTGCTTTGTAAACTTCAGTGTACTTTTTAAATGTTAGTTTTCATTATTAATGATGCTAGTAAACAATCTTTCTTATTTCTTGTATCACTGGTAATGAATGCTTGCATCACTAAAAGATAATTCCTTCTATGTAATTAGATTAATAGATACATTATTAAAAAGTAATGAAAAGGAATATCAGGCACTTGTGGTAGAGCTTATATTACTTATTAATTGGATTATATACTTGTACATGTAGCCCAGGTTAATGGTTTTTGTTTAGTTTAATGTCTGTTCTTTTGTTTTTCTATGCGCACTTGTTTTAAAGGAATTAGACAATGAAATATGGGGGTTATTTTGCATTCAGAATGTTTATCTGTTGATAACTTACCCTGCATTTATTTACCACCTTTGTTATTGACAGGCAAAGTGCAAGTTTTGGTGGGTATATGTTAAATTTAATTAAAAATAAAAAAGACATCAAATTATTAACAATGAAATTTTACAAAGAAAAAGAAATTAACAACGAAAATGTGTGAAGGGGCACTCAAGAAAAACTGGAATTATGTTCTGGAGAGCAGGGCCCCTGTAACACGGAGCCCCTGCTAGGTGAGCATTCTAGGAACCCGTCTGTATCAGCGGGCCAGCTGGTGTTCATTGTGCCAGGCTGCATTCTGATTCAGTGAATTTTTTTTTGAAGAATCTTGCAATGTGATTGCCCATTTCACGATGGATGATTTACAAGCATACCTACCCACACTACGCTGAGTGTTCAGCAGTTTTTGACCAAAAATGTCATGACCCCCATGCCCCGCCCTCCCTATTCACCTGATCTCACCCCAAGTCACTCCCCCAGGTGAAAAAAGTCCTCAGACACATTTTTGCCAATGTGGAAGAGGTGAAACAAAAAACAGCAGAAGCACTAAAAGGCATCAAAATCGATGAGTCCAAAAACTGTTCTGAGCAGTGGAAAAACATCTTGATAGGTGTATTTCATCAAAAAGAGAGTATTTTGAGGGTGACTGAAGTTTAAACATGGAGAATAAATACACAATTTTTTATAAATAAATTCATCCTCTCTCAAATCCTTAAGGAACTTTTACATATTTAATCTCAAAAATTAACAGTTTCAAGCTTGTTGATATTAATGTATCAGTTAAAATGAGTCTTTTGCAACTCTATTAACATCTGAATGTAATGTTTAGGCAAAAATTCACTTAGTATTACTATGATCCTGAAATAATAAAGGAGATGTGTGTGTGTGTAGACGGTCCAGCCATGTGATACGAAAAATAGAGATATTTATTGAATAAGATACAAGGTAAAAGAAACAGTGTACATAGGACAATGACGCCTCAGTCCCCTTGAAAGTAGGTACCTTGGGACCTCACACAGTTCTCCCAGTGTCTCTTCCGCTGTTCAAAACACTGCAAACGCCTTTGTTGGAATTGCAATCAGCTGCCCCATTGTATTTTCCTGAATCTCACTGATGGTCTGAAATCTCTTCCTTTTCAAAGGTGATTTCAGTTTTGGGAAAACCCAGAAGTTGCAGGGCACTAAATCTGGGCTGTATGGGGTGCTAAGTTACCTGGGTGATTTGATGTTTCACCAAAAACTGCATGAGACGTGATGCAGTTTTGGGCATGTTGTTATGATGAAGCTGCCAATCACCAGTTGTCCACTGGTGTGGCCTTCTGAATCATTGAAATAATTTCTGTAGAGGGATGTTCAAGCTTAATGCAGAATTTGATGCACATTCGTCGCTCTACTCATTCAGTTATTTTGAGTGCAACAGATACACAGTACACATGCTCACTCAATGGTATCTACTATATGTGTGCATACACACACACACACACACACACGCATAATCTGTCCGGAAAAGTCCAGCCATTGTTAATATAACAAAAATGGTTTGCACAACGTCGATGTAACCTGGCAGCCAAAGAGAGTGGATTGAAATGTGCGTGCATGAACAATAACAACTTCACTGTACTAGTCAGTGAATATATGTTTTTCATCCTCACCCAAGGACATGCTTTTATTGATTTTAGAGGGAGATGAGGGGAGAAAGAGTAGAGAGAGAAGGAGAAACATCAGTGAGAGAGAGAAACATCGATTGGTTTCCCTGGAATCCACAACCTATGTATGTGCCCTGACTGGGAATCAAACCCACAACCTTCTCATGTATGGGATGATGCTCCAACCGACTGAGCCACCTGACCAGGGCAAGTAGTATATTTTTTACACTGCTTGCTTTAACTTCCTAGAAAATAAGGCTTATATATGGCTATCTCCCCTGTATTGCAGCTCGGAAACTAGGATATAAAACCTCTTGACAAAGTTGCAAAATTAGTTTCAAAATTACAAAGTTTCAATCTTTGCATTTATTTTTCTCTTTCCCAGGGTTTACCCACTCCCAGGAATTTGAGTATCTAGTTAACATCTAATGTTTCTGTAGCTGGCAAAAGCCATTCTTAGAAAATAACTAAAGCTTAATTAATTAAAAGAAAAATTGCAAAGTGCACCCTTCACTTTTAAGGTTTACTTGCATGCTGTCTTTTCAGTTATCATTGGTGAAGCAATTATTTCCCCTGTAGCACTCTGTGAAATCTGGAGCATCTGCAACCTGAACTGTATGTTGCAAATGCTCATGCCTAGACCACGTAGGCAGATATGATGAATGGTGTGCAGAAAAGCTTCTTTTCCTTATTCAGCAACTGGAGATAATTAGGATTTGTTACACTTGCTTTTATTATCTAGTGGTATATTGTAAATAGTGATATTAATTAAAGTTACACATATTACAATGTCTGCCTCTCCCTTTTTCTAGCCACTATTTTGATCCCTAAGACCTCAATGTCTGGTAAATAGGAAGCGCTCAATACACAATTTTTTAATAAAATACTTAGATTAACTTTTTGAAATTTTAGAAAAATATTTTTGCCTCTCATAGGCCCCATCTCCAAATACCATCACGTTAGGGGTGAGGGCTTCAAAATATGTATTTTGGAGAAACACAAACATTTCATTAATAACAAACATTTTGGTTGATAGGTAATATCCAAAGTTGAATTATTAATTTTAAGTCATTATAGAAAACTTTAGATGACAGGAGATACTTATATATTATTTTATACACCTGGCCTTGCAATGTTCAGAAACTAAATAAAGGAGTGAAATTTGAATAGCAAAATATGTATATTTGTATGACAAAATATGTATACCAGAGATAGAACTTTTTTCAGTGAAACAAATTAGGGACTACTTTGCTATAAGTTACTTCTTAAATCCTGTTTGTCAAAGATAATGAGGAATATATTTGTAGTTAAACAAACTAAGTTTTATTCATATGACTCAGCAAGGGAGAAATAACACCAGGGGAACCATGTGGCATTTAAAGGGGGAGGGTGTACCCAGGAATAGTACTTGCATGATTTGGAGGGAGGAAGGCTGGGGTTAATCACATGAGTCTTTTTAAAATTATTCCTAGATTAATTTATCTGTGTCTTGTACCTTAGCACCCATAATTACTGAGTAGAGTTTATTATCATATACATAAATATTGCTATGAGAATGTGTCTTTCTCCATTCAGTATACACAGCTATCTGTGTTACTAATTTATTGTTAATTTTAAATGTTCAGATATGCCTAACACTTTTAAGTCTCAGATAAAATGAGTGCATCCAGTGCTCATGAATCATGCATCCTAAACAGGGAAGTAAGAGAGCAGTGACAAAACAGCCTTCTAGATTTATTAGAAGGTATGTGTATTGAAACTTTTATGACAAGGAGAACATTTTAATCCCTTTAATAAAAGACTCTTGTCAGTGACAAACAGGGACACATGTTGTTAAAATTAAGACCTTCAGAGTTACAAGGAGAAATCACTTTATTCCATATGTTTCATTAAATTTATAAGAAACTTTATCATACAAGGAACTTAATAACTGGGTATTAAATTGTATTTCTTGATTCAAAGGGAAATGGAACCATTGCACTCAAAAGTTTACAGATCAGGATAAATAAGAAATGTATATATTTTTATCTCTCTTATTAAGTTTCTGTTTCTCAGAATTTGTTTAACGGTATGTAATATTTTTATCTCAGCTAAAAAGCTGCCACCTGACTATCCATATGTTGGAGATTTGGATTAAGGATCGGCTAGTGCCATGTTACAATTGGCAGTTAGTTAGATATTAACAAAAGAGAAGGGAGCCAGACATCTGATGAAGCCACATTAACTAGGAAAGAATGTCTTCACAATCACTCTGGATGCAGGCATCTGAGTGGGCAGGAAAGACACTTTTCCGTAACTTCAGGGAGAAATGGGCTCCGTTCTGCCAGATTAATGGGGAATGGAGAAAATGCAAAGAGAAATTTATTCTACTGAGAGCATGTAGAGTAGAAGCCAAATGGGGAGGCAGAACTGCGAAGCATGTGCAGTGGTAGCCAAGATAGCAACCATAGAGAGGGAGGGGACTACAGCCCAGGAAAGTCTGGGAGAAAGATCGGATAGCTTAAGGACACAAAACCCCAGAAGATCCAGGATTATGAAGCATCCCAAGAGATATATTACAGAAGAATGAAAACTGACAGACTTCTCGTGAAAATTTATGCAAACAACAAACATCGCTAACATGTTAAAGTTAAAAACTTTCAATCTAAGATTCTACAACTAGAAAAAATGTCTTTCAAAAACTAAGGTAAAATAAAAACTTTTAAGGCACGCAAAATGAATTGTGAGAAGAGTTGCACTTGATGTTAATGGGAATGCTTCAGGAAGAAGAAGAAAGGAAACAATTGGGAATTTGGGTCATATTTCTGCATTCCTCTCTCAATTCTGATAGAAGAATAGGCAAGAAGTCTGTAAAACTCTAAAACACTTGTATAACACTATGAAAAAGATTGAACTACTTTACATTTATAGAACTCTCCACTCAAAAGCAACATAATACATATTCGTTTTAAAAATATTTTATTTATATTTAGAGAGAGAGGAAAGGAGGGAGAAAGGGAGGGAGAGAAACATTGATGTGAGAAACATCGATTGGTTGCCTCTCATACACGTCCCCAACAGGGGATCAATATCCCCAACAGGGGATGGTAATAGAATGTTTAATAGAATATTAAACCAAGCCAACACAGGGCCCTTCTGAATGAACGGCTCTGTGTGACATTGCAGCTGGCACTCACATGACACGCACCCTGGCTGTACAGTGTGTCATTGTGTGAACACACCACAATTTAAAAACTCTGTTCTACTGTGATGAGCAATAGAACAGAGCAATTTTGTGATGGTTTCAGTTTTTGACCACTATGAATAATGCTTCCAGAGATATTCTAATTTTTAAAAAAAAATTATATGTACACTTAGAATGGATATATACAGTGGTACCTTGGTATTTGTTATTAATTTGTTTCAGAATTCATGATGAGTGCCGAAACCAACGAGTACCAAACAATGAAGCATCTTCTCTGATGGGATTGCACTGTGACACTTAGAAGTTCTAGCAAGTGCAATGAGTCCCAAGCAAGTCCAGAGTGCTGAAACACTTTTTTTCTCATCAAAATGCAACGAGTACAGGGTTTGATGGGTTCTGAAGCCAACAAATCCCAAGGTATGACTGTACTCAGAAATGGATCGTTAATTAAGGAAGTATGCATATACCCAGCTTTAGTACTTAATGTCAAACAGTTACCAAAACCTCTGCCAGGTTATAGTCTCACTAGCAGTATGTAACAGTTCTAGTTATTCTAAATTCTCGGGGTGTGTGTGTGTGGTGTCCCTTTGCAGTGATTCATTTCCAAAAATGACTGCAGCAACTCTCCCATCCTTGAATACATACTTCTTTATAATGTGACTGTGGAGATAGTGTGGAAACTGTAATATATCAATATTATTGATTGTGCCAATGATATATTCTTATAGTTCCTATCATTTTAATATGTGTTCTTTGAATCTTCAAGTTAATGATTTATTACTTTATATGAAGTACTGTTTTAATAAACTTAAGATTACATTTTCCTCTCATTACAGCTCATTAAACAAAAAGAAAAGATGTTGCTGGGTTTTGTATTTTCATTCAAACAGATATTATTTTTCCTTTTCTTCAATGGCTATCCACATGGCTGCTTTAGATTTTCTTCTCACACAGTAGCCAGGTTAGAGTTAACTTCCCAGACTTCTTATTTCTAGAACATTTTCATCTTTCTAGGAGATGCCTATATTATAAATCTCTCTAATATATTAAGAGTATAAAATTTGCGGAAAATTCTTCTCAGTATGTACTGATAACAGCACTGGTCCTACCTGAAATACTTCAATAAGTTAGAATGAAGTACCTATTACAATGTGCTGCATTCAGACCCCTGATCCACATATTTTATTTTAGCAATTTCATTTTCTCCCTAAGGGTAGAGAGACACCAACTGACAATGACTGACTGGAGCAAGTGGGAAGAGAAGAATCACTATGACTGGCATTAAACAAATCATAATGTCTCATAGGAGAGAAGTGGTTGATTGTAAGAGAGACCATTGGCCAAGCGTTGATATATACCATGCCTCCCTAAAACAAAAACAAAAACAAAAAATCTTGTGTCCTAATGATTCCTCTTTTTAGCTATGAAAGAAAGATATTTGCATTTATATCTTACAGATGAGAAAATACAACTTTAGTAAGTTTAAACATCTTCAACTTTCCTCAGTATGTAGCAGAGATAGAATTTTTTTATTCCAAAATTAGGCATTTTAAGGTTTACAATGTATAATAAGATAACATATCCATCTGGGTGCTGATAGAATACCCATGAAAGCAGTGCTTATAAAATGTCTATTTATTTATAATTAAAGGATGGCTAGTTTATAAAATAACCCAAAGATTACATGGTTCATTGAACTTTCCACAATCACTGATTTTATAATTAGAATACATTTACTTATATAACTATATGTCAAGAAAGAAATATTTTAGGAGTTTAGGCAGTGAAGTGAAATTAAAATATGATCCTGTGTGTCTGTTTTACAGAACTGTAATGAGAACAATAGGCAGAATGAATGTTATTTCCAGAGGTGAGTAAAAAAGATGTGATCTTGTATTATTCAGCACACTGAACAGCTTACAATGACTAATGTTTTATATAACCACCAGAAAATACTAAAATATGAATTAAAATGTCTAATGTTTGATTTAATGTCACATTTTCACAGCTGAAGGCATGGTTTTAATTAGGCTGTGCTTAGTTACAAAAACAATAATCTACATCACTCAACAACAGTAAAGTTAATATAACACATCACTTTATTTCTTAAATCAGTTTTGAAATGTGAAAGAATGAGAACCCAAATCTTCAAATCTTTTATTTCCTCCTGAATGTTGTATGTATTAAAGCAAACTATCAAAATAGCAACAATGGAATTCTACCCAGCAGAAAGAAAGGAGGAGCTTATACCCTTTGCTACAGCATGGATGGAACTGGAAAGCATTATGCTAAGTGTAATAAGCCAGGCGGTGAGGGGCAAATACCATATGATCTCACCTTTAACTGGAACATAATCAACAAAAGGAAAAAGCAAGCAAAACATAACCAGAGACATTGAAATTAAGAACAATCTAACAATAGCCAGAGGGGAGAGGGGAGGGGACTATGGGGAGAAGGGTTTTCAGGAACCACTATAGAGGACACATGGACAGAACCAAGGGGGAGTATGGAGGCAGGGGAGGGAGGTGGGTTTGAAGGGGGTGGGGGGAGGGGAGAGGATTCAGACAACTGTAATTGAACAACAATAAAGTAATATTTAAAAAAAGAACCCCCAAAACAAGAACAATAAAGAAGAAAAAAGGAACTGTTGCTGCTAAAAGTGAGTGTATCCTATAAGAAAATAAAGGGGAGCAAAATGATGAAAAATAAATAGCAACATGGAAGTACATTGTAATTAGGATTTGTTTCTTCAGTTGTTCTCAGTTCTTCTAGAAATTTAGGGAATAGTGCATGTTAAAGAATTACAACATACTAGTGTCCAAAGGTCATCTAGTATAATATCTTACTCATTTAAATCAACCTCAGAATATAATCCACATCGCACATTTTTTAGCCGACATTAAACACAGTATTACTCCAACTGCAGAAGTGATACCTCAAGCAAACCTAGCTGACTTACAACCTTCTCCGACATTCTCTTCATGGACCATGGACTTGGCAAAAAGCCACTTGACTATTAGACAATACTAGTCATCAAGAAGCAGTTAGATAAAACCAAAATTATTGTAACTACTCTAGTCTTCAGGGCATTTTATGTTTTTGTTGACTGTCAAATTAATTTCAGAATTAGTTATTCTGTAATAGAGTGGTTCTCAAGTGGTACATGGCTCCCTCTAGAATCATTTTGGAAATCCGTAGGGGATTTGTTATTTGTCACATTGATTGTGGTGCACTAATAACAGTTTGTGATCAGGGGCCGAGTGTGTCAGGCACATACAGGAGGCAGAATGTTCATGGAAGAATTTTTCATTGTTCCCCTGGACATTCATTTAGATGAGCTTGAACTATTGACAATGATCTGAACCCCCTTATCCTAATACATATAACTGCAAAATATTTCTATATGTGTTAATATACCCTAAATTTTTGCTCTATATAATAGGATGCTAGTTAGTTGTAAAAATAATAATAAAGAAAATCTTTGTGGAAAGATCTCTAATATCGATGATCAAGCTAGTTATTGAACGGTATAAAGACAGTTGACCCTTGGACAACACAGTGGTTACAGGTGCCAACCCCCGACACAGTCAAGAATCCATGTATCACTTTTGACCCCCCAAACTTAGTTGCTTCTCAGCATCCATTGAGGATTGATTTCAGGACTCCCACAGATGCCCAAATCTGGGGGATGCTCAAGTCTCCCACATAAAATGGTACAGATCAGTGCACACAGTAGGCCCTTCACACCTGTGAACCAACAATAGTGGATCAAAAACAGTACAGGTATTAATTGAAAAAGATCCACATACAAGGGGACCTACACAGTTCAAACCCATGTCGTTCCAAGGTCAATTGGACTGGATTCCATTTTCTATTCAGTAAGAGTATATATTAATTTGTATATACACTATGCACACACACATATATATGTATATAAAGAAATGCTGGAAGAATACACAAGAAACTAATAACAGATTACCTATGGATAAGTATAAGGCAGAACTAGAGAATGGATAACTGGACATGAGAGAATATAAATATATACATACATACAGACATACATACAAACCTACATGTAAGTGTGTATATAGTTTTATTAAAAATGTGATTGCATATCCTATCAAAATTAAGTAAAAGCAATATGCATCAAACCTATTTTTTAAAACTTGTTTTATGTTTTATTGTCTCACTGAGTTTTTGAAAACTAATAACTATCAGGCTTAGATTTCTCAGTAATACTGAACCCATAAAAGAAGCCTCTGTAGCATTATGATGAAAAACAGTTAAGCCCAAAATGTTTGCTGATTCATGTGAAAACAACAGAAAAGAAATTGTCATAGGTATTCAAAGGCTTATAAGTATGATTGGTGAAAAAAAGAAGATATAATTTAGATGGAATCTTTTGATTATATCACAAATTTATTACAAATAAATGCTAGAGAACAGCAAAAATGTGATGGAAAGACAATACAATAAGAAATCCAAATCACCTGGATCTGACCCTTCATGGCCTTTTACATAGGGTGATCTGGTAAAAAATATTTCATTTTGTGCCTCAATTAATTTCATTAATGTAAATAGATAACAGTTACTGCATAGCTTTATTTTTAGAATGTACTTGTTAAAATATTTGAAAATGAGCTGGATGATCTGTTTAGAGTATCTTCAATCTACCCTGTGTGTCCCTACGGCCAACATATTTCTAACTCACTGTCTTTGCCTGTATATGGAAAGTTACAATTTCCCTAGTTAGCAATGTTTCTTCTACCTTTCAAAGCCTATCTCAAATTCTGTGTACCCAGTTAGTCATCCTTCATGATATCAGCCATCCTTGATGATTTATAATTGCCTTTTTTATATTATTTAAATCATGCATCATATTATTGTAGCAGTTTATTGTTAGTGTATATATAATCTATTTATTACTTGCTTTTAATTTCTTCAGATGAGAAAATGATATCAATATAAAGTGTCATTGACATGGGGAGAGCATATGACATAATATCTTGAGAAAAATCATTGCAAATTGTTTAAAAGGAATACCTTTAAAATTGTTCAAATGTATATATTATAACCTTTCCAATAATTTATAACCTTAATCTAATTATGACAAACATCAGTTAAACCAAATTGAGAGCCATTCATCAAGTACTTGGCCCATACCCTTCAAAGGTGTCAAGGTTTTTAAAGATAAGACTGAAGAATGTTATAAGTTGCAGAAAATTGGGGGGAAGTAACAACTAAATACAATGTATTAGATAGAATCCTGCAACCAACATAGAATAATAGTATAAAAATTGATGACATCTGAATAAAGTCTGTAGTTTAGTTAATAGCACCATAACAAGATTAAGTTCATAATTTTGAGCATTGTACCATCATTATATAAGATGTTAACATTAGGGGAATCAGGGTAAAGTGTATACAGAAATTCTCTGTAATATCTTGGAAACTCTTCAGTCTAAACCTATGTCAAATAATATTAAATAATAATTAAGGACATTTAAAAATATATAAAAAGACAAATGCCATATGATCTCACCTAGAAGTGGAACCTAATCAACAAAACAAACAAGACATACAACCAGAGACATGGAAAAAGACAAACTGACAGTGACCAGAGGGAAGGGGGAAAGGGATTAGCAGGGGAGAGGGGGAAGGGTCCTCAAGGAACGTGCATAAAGGACACCTGGGCAAGGACAACGGGGTGGAGGAGGATTAAATGTGGGCAGTGAGGGTGGGCAGGGCAGGAGAGAGTGATGCGGGGGAAGTGAGGATAACTGTAATTGAACAGCAATAAAATAAATACATAAAAGGACGAAAGGTAAATGTGCTTACTCTTTGTTGTTATTTAAAAGATGGTGGAATTGATTGTGAATTTTCCTTAGATCCTTATAATTTCTATATTTTCAAATAGCATCAGTTAAAATATATATGAATAGGTAAAAAATCAAAATATAAAGTGTCATGTGCAAAATAGTGTTCCACTCACCATTTTATGTACTCTTTTCCATTAGAAAATGATTGGCTGAGAAAGAACACGCATGCAGGACACACAGACACAGATGACAGTGTGGTGATGGGCAGAGGGAAGGGGGGTGCTGGGTGGAGGTGGGCAAGGAGGAGAAAATGGGACATCTGTAATAGTGTCAACAATAAAAATGAAAAAAAGAAAGAAAAAGATTGAATGAAATCAGTTTAGTATCCTATCTAACATACGTTGTATCTAGTTGTTATGCTTGATTTTTTAAAGAAATTCTTACAATATCCTTTATATGACAGTGAACTATTGAAGAAAGTGGACCAGATGGCTTAAAAGCCTCTGTTTTAACTGAAAATAGGAGAAATGCAGAAGGGACTACATCAGCATGACATTCATAGTTGCATTATGGTGCATATATTTATAAATGATTTTTCATTTGTGTTTATAGATTTTTAGTTTATTTTAAAATAATTGTTTCAAAGTTACAATAATTACATAGCCTTACCCTATTGGGTGTCTTTTAATTTGGTTGTTCTTTTTAAGCATTTCTTATTCCACATTTTTTTTTAAGAATGTTTTTTTTTAAAGATTTTATTTACTTGTTTTTTTTAAACAGAAGGGAAGGGAGGGAGAAAGAGTGGGAGAGAAACATCAATGTGTGGTTGCCTCTCACGTGGCCCCGACTGGGGACCTGGCCTGCAACCCAGGCATGTGCCCTGACTGGGAATCGAACCAGCGACCCTTTGGTTTGCAACCCATGCTCAATCCACTGAGCTACACCAGCCAGGGCTCATTCCACATTTTTAATCAAAATACTACATCTATGTCTGTCTAATTTATTCTTACCCTGAAATTTTCCTCTATCACTCTTTTGAATTTCCATACAGATGAATTATTTCTTGGTTTACTGTTGATATCTTCAGGCTTTTCTCTATTTCTTGTAGATAAGGCACAGACTTCCATTGCCATAAACGTGATTTCCATTCCATTAAGTGTGCTGATATCCATGTGATGACTTTTGGCAATTTTTGTTAAATGCTAATGTTCATATACTACTCTGCATGGATGGATAGATATCTAAGCATTGAGTGTGGCTTCTGAACCTCTTTTCAGTCATTTCACTCCTAAGAATTGTCAGACACCTCTAATTTGCATTGTTTATTATCATAAAATTTTACAGTTTTACCTAGATATTTTTTGCCATTCTGAAAGGTCATTTTCAGTCCTCAGTTATAGTGCTCAGCACTTTACAGGTTTACTAATTCTAATTTACATAAAATTTATAAGAAACATGCTGCTTTTTATCTTAATTCTGTTGAAGTCTGGTTTATATAGATACAGCAAATCACACTTGACATTTTGAAATTAAGCCAACTATTCATTTCCAGTACCCTCCACCACGCCAAAGTCCAAGATATATAACAGAGAATAGGTGTCTAAGGATTTCTAAATGGATGTCAGTAATGATAAAAAGAAATGCCTAGAATTTAAGGAGACTTCTGGGGGATTGTTCTCAGAATAAAAGGCAGAGTTTCAGTGTTGATTTATTTTTCCTTTAGTGATAATCTCTCTGTGTACCCTCATCTCCATCCTCACCTCCCAAGTCATATAACTTGCATTTGGTCAAGGTAGAATGATTGAGTACTAGAGAAGTGAAACTGGCTTATAAAATCTTTG
Organism: Micronycteris hirsuta; assembly: GCA_004026765.1. Taxonomy (NCBI): domain Eukaryota; kingdom Metazoa; phylum Chordata; class Mammalia; order Chiroptera; family Phyllostomidae; genus Micronycteris; species Micronycteris hirsuta. The sequence continues at coordinate 51,924 of PVJI01004049.1, forward strand.
TACAAGAATCACTGAGCCAAGGGTGAACCTAAAAAGTTCTTATCGATTGATGGTTATTGGGAACAAGATAAAGTCGATGAAATCTCTTAAATTCTGCCTTCCATCAGTGTCTATTTCTGTGAACCTAAGTCTCTAGGGGCCATGCTCCATGAGAGTCTGTTCTTGGTGACAATAACAATAGAACAGCATATTGAAGCAGTGAGTTTCAAATGTTCAGAAAAGTTACATTAAAAAAGTAAGCACTTGCAGTTTAGCCAAACAACCAACATTCTGTTAGCTCCTGCTTTGCAAATTTAAGCAAGCAGGGTGACTTACAGATCAGAACACAAATGAAACTCTTCATTATTGAAAAACTAATTAAGGCATATTATAGTCTAAACTCAGATTAACATCGGGTCCTATTGCAATGACAGTTTTCATATTTTGTTAAATATAATAGCTATCTCTAAAAATATGGCTCCATGTAGTATCATGTTCCTTTTAGAACTTAGCTCTGACTTTTGACAAACAAATCAATGAAACTTATTACAAAAAGAATTCAACATTTCAAAACTCTGAAACATGAAATATTTTTCCTCTGAAGTTTTACCTCCTTTGATGTGCTGCCATTGTCAAAAATATTTTCTGTTATTATCAACGAAGACTATATATGACACATGGGTGTTATTAAAATATTAGAAAGAAACCAAAAGAAGTAAACCAAAGTTTATAACTATATAAAAGCCTCACTTAAAATGTTGTTGCATTGCATTGTCTTTGTTTTCCATACAATTTTTAATTTTCTTTTACTTTTCAGTTTACTTTCCTTTTTTAAAGGCTGGCCTTATTGAAACCAGCCTGAATAATTCTACCGCACTCATGTCGATGTTTCTGAGGCCTACATCGCATTTACACAAGAAGAGCATAAGACAGAAATGCCAAGTACCTGACTCATTCCTTTCTGGTCTAGGAGATAGAATTACCAGGGATGGTCAAGTACAAGCATATGCTCTGCAAGTGTCTAACATTCCTGACCAGAACAAAGAGGGTTAAAGGCTTGACAAATATCTCCTTGTTCACGTATCACCCCAACATACAAGTCTGATGGCTTTGAGATACAGCTTTGTTACTCGAAGTTAAATGAAGAATTTTCCAGTTGGTCTTCATATTACTATGTGTGTGTGCACATGGTGTTTGCTTTTGTTTGTTTGAGGTATAGGGATCTTTGAGCGGATTTTTTGAAATATTAAGAAAGTATATTTTACTTTCATGTAGTTGGGCCCAGGGACTTTTTGTGTTGGTGGTTCTAGGAAAAGAACCCTAAGGAGGCACATTTTGGAGGTTCTTTACAGTTAATAGATCAATTTGATTGGGCCTAGAATGTATTCGAGATTTCAGCTCCTAGAGCATCCCCCCCGTTAACAGAAAAAGGAGAGATAAAAAGTCATTCAGACTTGTTCTGAAAGGAGACCTCCATTTGAAATGCAGTCAGTGCCTATGGATAAGAAAATCCTGCTGTCATTTTTCCATGTCACAATTATCACTAGACAAGAGATCAGAAGTATTTTAAAAATTCCTATAATGAATATATCTCTATTCTGAATAATAGATTTCTCAGGCTGTTACCTCCTCAATAGCTATGGAGCTGCCCTGCAACTAGATATTCTGATGGTCTCTTAATTAGGGAAAACCAGCTTAGAGTCCCCAACACATTCGAGAATTGTATTTAACCATCTTGTCGTTGCACAACACTTTAAAACTGTTCGTCCACTCGAAGGGAATTTCCCTGCCTTCGTGCTGCCGTAGCACTTGATCCTACACTCTCGCACCCATGAATCTCTGCAGCAGTGACTTGATCATGCTCTTCTGGAGAACAGCAGACGCTAGGGGGGCAGTGAGTAATTAGGGTTCACGTGGGGTTCTGTTGTGCCCTGAAGCGCACAAGCTGACACGCACTTGCAGTCTTGCACCTTCTCCTTCACAGGTGGCATTGACTGTTTTTGATGATCACAGTGAACAATATTCAATTTTTTGTTTGCTCTGAAGGTGATTGTTAGTTAAGTATTTGTCATCAGCTAACTATGATCAAGTCATTTTCCTTCGTTTTTGAAATAAAGGTGACAACAGCTAAATAGGTAACAAAATCGCGTCTTTGAAAACAACTGGGAAAATGTGCCATTCCTTGTTTGTTTATTTTTATAGTGAAAAAAAATCTGTTGGAGAGATTTAAAAACTGGCAGAATTATTTGTATCTTTCTTATTCATTTTGACCACTGGCCGTCTAGAGAAAGAAAAATAGAAATACAATAGGGATCTTTGCTTGGTTATACCATGCTGTTGCTGCTCCCGAGACAAGCCATACATTTTAATTAATTTTGAAGTTTTATTCTGAGTTCAGTTTTTTTTTTCCCCCAAGAGAAGTTTTCTACAAGAAAAAAAAATTCCGTCGGTTTGGTGCATGTGGAAAGAGATTGAAATATAATTCACAGCTCAATTAATCACAAGGAATACATGCTTTGAAAATTTAGGCATGAAATAAGGATGAAAACTCAGGACCTATTTGCCATCAAAATGAAACAGGGAAAGAAACCTAATCAATCTGAAGAATAGAAATACGATGCTCATTAGTGACATGTGGGCACATGAACATGAGGAAACCAGGGAGGCTAAACATTTTTAAAATTTAGGATACATTCTCAAGGGCCATTTAGGTTTTCACTTTTTTATTTTTTTTTAAGATTTTATTTATTTTTTATTTTTAGAGAGAGGAGAAGGGAGGGAGAAAGAGAGGGAGAGAAACAGCAATGTATGGTTGCCTCTCACATGGCCCTCACTGGGGACCTGGCCTGCAACCCAGGCATGTGCCCTGACTGGGGGGAATCGAACCAGCGACCCTTTGGTTCCCAGCCCGCGCTCAATCCACTGAGCCACACCAGCCAGGGCTTAGGTTTTCATTTTTTAAAAATGTATCATTTCAATGGAAATTTGAACTAAGAGTTTGAAGAAAATATAATATCTCAGGTAAGAAACTAATTTTGTGCCTTATATGCAAAATTTCAAGATAAAAATCAGAGAAACTTTAGGTGATATTTGATATGTTGAACCCTATTAAGCCTGGACTCAGCATGGGAAAAATGGTTAGAAGCTTCCTGTGTAACTGAAGGATTAGTGGTCACAGTGATTTTGTTTGGGCAACTTCAAATTTACGAGATTATCAGATTATTGCCATGTGTGAGGCCACCCTTCCCAACAGATACTTTGCCTTCTGAAAATTATGTTGACAGACACAGAAATCAAAAGAGGCACATCTAGAAGGCCATTCCAGCTTTGAATCAGTTGTTGAGCTGCTGGTGAGATAGAAATTACTGGAGTAAATGACCAGAGGTGAAGAAAAATATTATATTAAAAGTTTGAAAGTACCCCCCAAAACCTTTAAACTCACCTTTAAAAAAATCTGACATTAAACCTTAGGGGGAATGATGATGTGGTTGCTCTTCACTGGCCTTCTTTTTCTAAACTGAGACATGAAGAATTTTCTAATATAAGACAAGTATCTAGTTTTTCTTTATTTCTCTGGGATCCTTTGGTCATTTAGTTTATGAGAGAGAGAAGCTATGCCCTCTTTAAAGGAAAATAAAGATTTTATTTATATTTTAGAGAAGGGGGAGGGAGGGAGAAAGACAGGAAGAAAAACATCGATGTGTGAGAGAAGTATCAATCGGTTGCCTCTTGCATTTGCCGCAACCAGGGACCCAGTCTGGAATCCAGGCCTGTGCCCTGACCAGGAATCGAACTGGCGATCTTTTGTTTCGTGGGACAACACTCAACCAGCTGAGCCACACTGGTCAGGAAAGCTACACCCTCTTTATTGGTAAGGCATTTTACTCGAGGAAGTAAAGGTAAAAATTGGGAACTACTAGCCCTAGATTCTAGTCTTTGGGTAAATTTCCTAACTATTTCAGTAAAATACTAAATGGAATAATTGGGTTATTCTCTGAGGGTTTCTAAGCATAGTCATTTATTAATCATAGATAGTGATAATGCTTATCTTAGAAATATGCCTGTGTCAAAAGGTGAGGACACTGCAATGAGAGAAAGACGGAGAGAGAGAGAGAATTAAATAATTATACATTTCCTTTGTATAATCACTGTCCAGTACCAACAGTGGATTGCCACTTTGGGACCTGGTATTAACAGGAGAGAGCCGTCTCACTGAGCTGAAGCATGAAAGAAGGAAAATACTGGGAAGCATTAAGTAGCCAAGGAAATTAATCTGAGTGTACTTCTGGGGATTCCCATAAAATATCTTCAATAAACTGATTGGAATTTCAAGGGACATATTGCTTGGCACTTGATATGGCCTGCAAATCCTAAATTCCATTATTACGCTGTGTTGGAAGTGAAATTTTTTTATTTCTGCATTTCTTTGTTGAAAATGAAACATTGCCATATCTCAAGGAGTGCTATTCCTAAAAAAATAAATTAAAAAGTGTTGATTGTGTAGCAAGCAAATTAAATTATATAGTAATTTTGAGTACAACTTAATTTCCTTTAGACTGTAAATTTATTTAGTGAAGTCATCTAAAAAAAGTTGTTAACACCATTTCATTATTGGAAATGGAGTTTCAGTGGGACTGCGCTCTAAATACATCACACAGTGAGATCTACCTTAATCTGCATGAGATGTTTGAAAATATGCCACAGTTAATCTACAGATGTGCCAGGGAAGATAAAGTCCAGGAATCTTGTTTGAGATAGTGTATATTATAAGGAAAAAGTGGGGTCTCTCATCGAATGTGAAGGTGATTCAAAAAGTAGAGCAAAGTATGACAAACAAACAATATGTATCCCCCTAAACTTTTAACTTCTTCCCAAATATATATTCCAAAAATGATTAATTTTTAATATGAAGTCTGTAATCATTTGGAACAAAGCCAGGTATAAAAAAAGCAGATACTAAAAGCTTTCAGGTAAAACAAGCAGGTCACCTAAAAAAGAAAGTATACATGTGGCACATAGCTTCTCAAGAACTATTGGAGAGACAACACTACAAATAATCAGGGGCTTCAATGTTTGGTATGAATACTATTTCAGCCTAGAATTTTATATCTAACCAACTTTGCAACCAAGTGTGTGTGTTTTAGTAAAACAAAGTCATTCTAACATAGCCAGTGACTCAGTGTGTTTACTTGTTGCATATCGGTTCTTCTTGTGAAAGTCACTTGATAAGCCACTTAAATTAACAGAAAAAGAAATGGGAATATATGATATAGAAAGCAGTATGTAGAATTTGGGAAAACAGAGAGTGGAAGGGCCAGGTTGGCAGCTTTTGAGCAGATTTAGAAAGCAGCAGGTCTAGATTGAAGTTAGAACACAGAAGGCTATTACAAGGAGGCCTCCGAACAAAAATCTTTCAGAATATTTGATTAAGTGAAGAAGTTGATAATACAATAATAAGTTTAAGTTTAATAGTGCCAGAAAAATATTGATTTAAAAATTCTAGACACAACAAAAATCGCTACAAGAAAGGAGAGATAAATGTAATGATCTTTGTGGTTTGCTGTAAATAATATTTGTCAGCTCGAAACAACAAAGCCTGAATTATGATTACAGAAGAAATTAGTTATGAACTTTTATGATGTGTAAAAATAAAAGTACAGAAAGGTGTTAGAAAAGACAAGGGAGTTAATACCATTTAACAGGTTTGTTTATATTTGTTGAACAAAGGACATCAATGTTTAATGCATTATTTTAAAGTTACAAAGGTAACTGGGACAGAAATTTATTTTTAAAAGTGACAGTGGCTGGATGAAGTGACAGTGAGGGGAAGGTGTATATGAACTTACCCGTAACATATCATAACAGTAAAAATCATTTCTAAAATTGATAATGAGGAAGATACTTGATGCAGATTATATAGAACTATGCTGTCTAATGGAGTAGCCACCAGTCATGTGTGGCAATTTAAACTATCTAAAATAAATTTAAATTTAAATTTTAGATTTCAGGTCCCACGTACTGTATTTCAGGTGTTCAATGGCCACATATGACTGGCACCTATCATATCAGAGAGTACACATATAGAATCTATCAATAGTCACAGAATCAACCATGCTGTATAATATGGATACAACTTAAAGGACATTATGTTAACTGAACTTAGTCACAAAAAGACAAATATTGTATGACCTACCTATATGAGATGCCGAGAGTAGTCAGGACGGGAGGTGGAATGGTGGTCACCTGAGGCTGGAGGGAGAGGGGAATGGTAATTTTCATTTAATGGTTATAGGGTTTCAGTTTTGCAGAAGAGAAGAATCCTGGAGATGTAAGGTGGTGATGGCTGTTCAACGATGCGAATGTATTTAATGCCACTGAACTGTACACTTAAAATGATTAAGATTGTAGATTTTATATGTACTAACATATAAAAGGGTAAAATATACATTTAAAATATTTGAAAAGCTGAGGATATAGATAGATTTCTATTGAAGATCTTAATTAGTCGCATCCCAGAAAGGAATTTTAGTCCTTGAGATCGCACTTCAGAAATTTATTCACTTAGTAAAAATTCTAATTACTGACTTCTCCATACAGCTTAGGGTAAAATAAAGCTTAGAATGAATGGTCAGAAGTTATGTCCTGTGATTCACCTTGAATCTGGAAGAACAAACTCAAAAAATCAATACATAACTTTCAAGCAATTAGGATCTCCAGTTTTTCCACAACACGTCATTGTACAGAGTACGGGGAAATTGGTGCAGAGACTCTCACGACCTCCAAATGGGAAGAATGGATTTGTTAGTGGAAGATAAATGAGTATGACCTGAGAGCCCCTGTCCTCAGTATGAGGGACACGAAAGGATCATGATTTCATGGGCCTATATGAAATAGAATAAGCCACATTGGGCAACGAGACAGCAAAACAAGAAAATACATTGTGGTGGAAGTCTTTGAAAATAGAATGAATATTTGTCATTCCTCCAGATTATTCAAATTTAGTTAAGTGATTTCATGTATTTTATTTATGATAAAAAAATTTATCTGTGCTTTGGCTCTAAAAATGTACAATAGCCAAATTAATTAGCAACTTCATAAAAATGTATGCTTTAAAACCCAAAAACGTTTGGGGGCATCAGCTTGTATTTTAAGGATCACCATAGGACTAAATCTTCAATCTGAAAACAAATTGTATTTTGAGCTATTCAAATTGTATATAAGATAGCACATTCATAATTTTCAAAAAAAGACAATCATGCTGATTGTTCTAAATGGAATATAATGTGTCTTTCCCTTTCAGAGGCAACATACATTGCACAATAGCTTGAATTGTTATTGCAGTGATATTCAGTCAAATTACTTCCTCATCTGCCATTAAATAGTGTAGATACCGTGAAATGAAGCTTGAAATGTTGGGTCAGAGACCATGCTCTCCTTCTCTCTGCATCTCATTAATTCCAGTATGACTTCAAGATAAATATTAGATACCAGACAGAGAATATTGAATGCATTAAAGAAAATAGTGTTGAATTGCAAAAATAGAAATGGTGAAATCAGACATTTTTCATCAGAGTACAGCGTGCTACTTCTTTGAGAAAAACAGAAGAACAATCTATAACACTTCCCTTCCATGAACTAATAGCCCAGTGAGAGATATCAACAGTAGAAAACATTTAAAGCCCCTTATATTAGTTGTCAAACACCTTATATTAGAAATAAAGTCAGTATTTTAAAAACAACTCAGGTATCAGGGGTTTTTGGTCAAGGAAAGTCAAGGATTAGATGACACTGGGTATGAGTTATAGTGGTAGAGCAGGCAATTACCAGGTAGAAAAAATAGGAAAGACATTCCAAAAGGGGGAAGTGTCAGAAACCAAAAAGAGAACTCTGTACTCATAAAATCAAACATAGGTGCATGTCACTGGAGTACAGCAGGGTAATAAAACAATGCTAATAATAATAATAATAATAATACTTATATAACAAATCTTTCTAGATGCATGTTTTATGTTATGCCCTTGTTGTAGGAGCTAGATATAATTTATCACATGCTTTCTAGGTATCTGGTACTATTTAAAGCTGTGTGTGTGTTTGTGCATATGTGTGGTTTTAAATAGTCTATTTATCATGTCATATATATCATGCCATTTAATCATATAATAAATAATTAGAATTTATATATATATGTCATATAGTTTTATATATGACATATAATTTATGTAACGGATAGTAACATATGATCTGTTACCATTTTAAATGTGAGAAAACTGTTTTCCCCAAAAGTTAAGTAATTCACCCACGATATCCCCTTCAGCAAGTTGTTGAGCCAGGATTCAAATCTCATATGTCTGACTCATGCAATGAGCGTAGCACCTCTAAGAAATGAGATTGGAGGCATAGACAATTGCTAGATTAAGGCTTCTTGTCTCCCATGAACCCAAGGCAAGTGAAAACATAAATTATTCGTATCTGTAATTTTTTTCATTCTTTGAAAAATGTCAATTTTTAAAATAAAATTATGTTAATATGATACAGTTTCACTCCAAATAAATGATGGGTGAGTTTGCATTGTAAGTCAAATAACGATTTATGATTATCCTCTCAAGTAACAAATTGCCATTATCAGTGTTATATATATGAATCCTATAAATGTCCCTTAAATGGAATACAAGGGACTATGTCTTTCTATTAAAACTATGCATGTCATTATTTGCTTTCATAAGAGGTCTAGCTTTAGTAGAAAGTGTCAAAGAAAAAATATAAATAATTTACTAAACTGTGGTTTTATTTTATTACCAATGTTAATAGGTGACAAGAGTCACAGTGCTCCTTGTCTTAAATCTCTTGCTAATAAAGCCAGAAGCTAACAATGCCATAGAACCACCTGAAGTGTGTTAATCATGTAAATAATATTTTTTTTCCAGCTTAGTGTTTCATCGTGAAGGATGCTGAAGTGGAACAGGCTAGACCTGTATGAAACTTATCAAGCAAAAACATAAAACTAAAAACATTGCCTCTATACTTGCTTTCACATAGTTCTGGAGATAGAATATTTAATATCCCTGAGGTCAGGAAAATCCAAAGCAAGATATTAAATGAAGGTGGCTACAGATTGATAATAAATAATGTAACCCAGCAGAATTAAACTCAGATTCCATCAAGAAGAAAGCAGTTTTAACATAACTCTGTAGTTAATTCTGCAAATTGAAATACCACAAACAACATATTTAGACACCAAGTAATCCAAATATTCATATACAAAATGTAAAATAACTGTGTATAAATATGAGTAAATTAAAGATTGAATAAATAGCATAAAGTATCAAAATTAACCAGGGAGATTAAAAATCAAAGCAAAAATCTCATTTAAACTTGAAATATAAAGAGCTTAGAAGATGTCACTCCCATCTATACAAGACAAAGCTGGACAAACTAAAAATCAATGACTTTCCTTGGACCCATGAGAGAACTAAGGTTTTATGGAAAACTTCACCCTGAGATCTGGAAACCCAGGTGCCTCCAGAGAGAGATAAGAACCACGATTTGCTTACCTGGAACAAAAGTCATTGGAGCCATAATGGGTAGGAACACTTCAATGGTCATTTTAAAGAGTTGGTGGAGGTAGAGTGTATTACAAGTGAGGCAGAAGAGGAACAATAGAGGAAAACATATGTGCTAATGATATATACATGGGAAATTATTGCCCGGGTCTTTGGGAGAAAAAAAGAAGAAAGTAAACTGACCGACTAACTTTAAAATAAAGATATATCCCAGAGATATAGAGGAATCAGTAGAGATGTTCATACCGTGCATCTAATTGAAATCAGGATGGATAAATTCGGTTAAACAGAAATGACAGGACTCCTCAGGGAAAGTGACAAATCAGTTGGAAAGATAGAGCTCACACCAGAGAATTGCAATATATTCTGAAAACATAGAGAAGACAGGTTTCTCATTAGTTTTAGGTCAAAAGATAGAGAGGAGAAATGCTGGCAACTTGGAACAGACGATATACTGTCAACGAAAGACGAAGGGCAATTGGAGCATTTTGAAAGGAAGGCAACCTCAATATTTGCATCCAATAAGTTCATGAGATAGTTACATATCTAAGTCTGTTTTTTTAAAAAATAATAGAATAGCTGAAGTCACTAATGATATTTCAAGGTTACCTATAGCCACAGGGAACTTTTAATAGTTTTGAGTATATGTACATTTTTTGTAGCATAATGTTGGTTTTCTTGTGTGCGTTTTGGCTCTTGATTTCTGATCATAATTATTTTATACTCACCACAGATACTAAACACAGCAGGGTGTTAGTGTTTGCTGTAGCCAATGTATTTTTAATCCTTTTGTTTTTTTCTCTGTCTCAATAATTATCAGAGAACACAGGGATAAAAATATAGAATGTGGTATTTGGGTAATATTTTTTTTTTAAAAACTGCCCAATATTGTGTTTTACTTTTATTTTTTGGTGTAATAATTATTAAAATACACTTCACTCAGTTGTTCATTTAAATATATTTCTACATACTCTGGTTTCTCTTCAGATCGTATAAATCCTCCTTTTTAAAATATATTTCTGCAGAAGAACTGTGAAGCTTTTAGGCTGAAAACACAATTTTCTCTGTTGTTTAATGAAATATTGATCAATCTCTTATCTTGAAAATCTTACATTTATAAACAGAATTCACATAGATGTTATACAATTGATATATTAATATCTAAATTGAGAACAGATGGTTTAGAATATAACATTGCTCCAAACAGAAACTATATTCAATTGTGTGTCCAAGCTATGTATTATCACAGGCGATTAAATCCAAACTCAGTGCACTCATTAACATAAATTTGGTGAAGTGTAAACAAATGATAACCTTTTCTGTTTTCTTTTCCCTCCCTTTTTCACTCCATTCTGTTCCTTTGTTCCTTCCTCCTTTCCTGTCTCCATCCTTGTTCAGGGGAACCTGCTGCTAAACATTCATTCTGTTTCTTTTAATTCTATTTCCAGACTGTGCCCAAGTGCATCTCCCTGACATCAAAAGGAAAAGTTCTGTTTAAAGCAAAAAAATATAAGGGAGACATTGAATGAAGTGAATTTTAATACACATGGGTTGCCCCCCACAATTCATCAAAAAACTTCTCAGAATGAAACCCCCAAATCCACAATACATATTTATTTCTCCTGGGATCCAGGTCCCTCTGATTTATATTTGTTTTTGCCTTTTTATATTAAAGTGTACTAGCATTAAAAGGCCCACATTTTCAAGAAATAACTGAATTAATTTTACGTATGTTTATATCAGTGATTACGTACACATTAAAAGTTAGATATATAAACCAGTGTGCATGCATGTAGTTTTACCTCATTGTGTATTTAAATTGTCTAGTGTTTAGCATTTTTATGGATAGTTGTTATATACTTGAATGTTCTCTTCTGTGAAGTGTCTATTCATGTCTTTTTAAAAGATTTTATTTATTTTTAGAGAGACGGGAAGGGAGGGAGGAAGAGAGGGTAAGAAACATCAATGTGCACGAGAATCATCGATCCTTTACCTCTTCCATTCCCCCAGCCAGGGACCTGGCCTTCACCCAGGCAAGTGCCCTGACCAGGAATAGAACCTGTGACCTTTCAGTTTGCAGGCTGATGCCCAATCTACTGAGCCATGCCAGTTAGGACAATTCATGTCCTTTAACTAATTGTAACATTGCATGAAAATTTTATCTTTTCTTATTGATTTTCAGTTCTTATTTTACATTATCAATAAGAATATTCAGGTAGTTTTCTTGCACTCTGTGGCTGGCCTTTTCATGTTTCAATTATCAAAATAGTGTAAAAATAATTGACTTTATTCTTTAGTATATTTAACACACAATGCTCATGTTTTTATTGAGTTAACATATTACTCAGCTTCTAGTATCAGGACATAGATGGAATTGTTAACAAAATCTGAGATAGTCAACCACTATATGAGTAATCACACATAGGAAGCAAAATATAATTTCTTTTAATTTTTGCCTATTTTTATCTCAATGGTATTTTGATTTATCCAAGAATCAACTGCAAGAAAATTATTCATAAAAATAGGTTCTTTTACTTTATTTAAAGAATTATGCTTCTCAATCTGATGACTATCCACTTTCCCAATCACTATATTTCTTAAGAGTAAACTTGAGATATCTCTGAAATGAAAGTTCTGTGAGATTTAAAAGCAGGTGTTCTTGATTTAAGCAAGAGGCAGAAAATGTTTGAAAAATACTAAGAGAGGAAATAGGGGTATCTCATAGTGGCAAGCTGCTCATTTATGACTTTCATTATACCTTTATGATTAGAACAAAGATTTGAAACTTTGTACTTAAATTATTCTTTTATGACTAGATTTATTTGTAGATAAACCCCATAAAATAGTCATGTTAATAATATTACACATAAGGAAGAATCAATACAAAATTCCCAATGAGGTTTCCTTTGTTTGGTACCTTCTCTTTCAAATTCCTTCACGAGGAGGCAGAATATACCAGAATAATTGAAACTAAATTATTCATGCTTTCCTACTTCAGCTAATTTTTCAATAAAATAACTGGAATTCATAAAGTATGCATATAATTTCTCTGAGAATAGTGATGGGAAAGCAGAATTATTATGCTTTTTAGCAATATCATTTTTCTGAATGTTCCAGAAACTTCCTAGCAAATATAATTATTCAGCAAATATTTATTTGATGTCTAGTAATTTCAAAGTCCTATTAGAGGCATAAAGACAAAAAAATAATTCTAATTAAAAAAATACCAACCTTAAAAGAATCAGGTTATGCAAATAATGTGGAGGATGGTATAAGAGAGATACATGCAGCAGTGCAAAAAGAAAAAGTACTACAAGAAGAGATACGCACAGGTTACAATGGGGGCACAAAAGAGAGAAGCTGTTTAAACATGTTTAGAAAATAGAGGGGATCCTCCTGGAGCATGGAAGGCTTGACTCCTTCTTGAAATTAATGTTGGTTTCAGGCAGCTGGACTGAGAAGATAAGATATTCTAGCTAAGGCAAAGGATGTGAAGTCACAAGAGCATGAACAAGCATGGAAATCTTAGGATCTTACAGTTCATTTGTTATGTCCCGATGTATAAGTTGAAGGACAACAAGGAATGAGTTGGGGGGATTGTCTGTGGCCAGCTGGATTTGTCTGTGTCTTGCAGCCTTTCAAGGCTGGGCAGGTTCACTCAGGATTTGGGCAGATGGCAGAAAATTCATGGAGCTGTGGGAATGCTTGACATGTCTCTATCCAAGGGTGAGACAATCCACACACGCCACTGGTTGCATATTGCACCACATGAAGTCCCAAGTCTCTTACATGTATTAAATGCACACAAAGCCAGCAGGGTGCCAAAATATTATATAACGAAGCGTGATTCTGCACACGAGGGCGCATTCTCAAGGCTATGGGAATACTGCTTATCTTAGTTGCCCAGGCATCTGGCTGAGGGAGCCTGACGGATTCTATTTACCCTACAGTCTGGATTTTAGTCAGAGGAAGATGGAGTATCATTATGCAGGATATAATGTGTGTTTTTTTTTTTTTTTTGAATTTTCGCAAGATCGCCATGGCCAGTGGTTGGTGAAGGTAGCAGGGATAATAGATTGGCAAATTGCCATAGAAGCTGAGATTTAGAGCTGATCTTGTCAAGTTTTGCAAGTGACGTAATGATCAACTCTCTCATCTGAAACTCTCTCATAGTCCTGCAGACTCTAGAGCTGAAACAGTTTGTGTAACCCTGCAGACCAGAGACAGGTCCACAGAAAGCAATTTCGCCAGGAGTCAGCACCCCCACCTAATTGCTATCCTTTAGAAACTATTTCCATCAGTCCACGCTGGTTTTTCTGGGGACCACTAAACACAGATACTTGAAGAAGTGTCACATTAAAGTCCAGAAGTGATGGACTTTAATGAAAAGCAGCACAAAATTATATCAAAATTACAGAAATAATGAGAACACACATGGAGAGAGGGTGACACTGACAGGGTGACCACAAGCAGGGACCCTGCTCTGAAAAGGAAAAGTCAGAAGAGGGAGAGGGGAGGACGGAGGAAAGTTTATACCAACAGAGTCAGCAAGATCGCTGGACTTTTGCTTCTCTCTTGTTTTTTAGACTTGAAAGACAACACACTCAGGTTTACCTGAAATTCACTGGTCTGCCACATGAACTTGTTTTCATATGTTTCACTGTCACTAGGTCTAATGTGCAGAGATAGCCGAGAGGAAAATACTTAATTTAAGTGTCCTTTGGACAAGTAGTAGCTAAGAAGGGCAATGTAAGCATCAAGGATGCAAACTAGTAAGTACCCTTATGAAAACAGATTGACTGACATGGGACAGGGGAGATGATACTAACAACCTGTGAAAGAACAGGAGATAACAGCTATAGTTGAGAGATGTGAATCTGGAGACCTGGGCTTATTCATCTTTTCTCTCAATACGTAACATACTGCAGGCACAAAGAAGGTGTTCAACGAAGACCTGTTGAATGAATGAATTGGGACTGTACTGTGCTTACTGAATGAACCCCAAGCATGTGACTATGACTTCACTGGTTTTGTTGTGGTTTTGCAGGGGAGGGGAAAGATAACGAGCATAGGTGCTGCGAGTTTGATGAAATTGTACTACTCAGCCTGGTTAGTGCAGTTTTTGTTTGGTTTTGTTTTGCTGGAACTATTGCACATAAGTTCTAAATGGTCATTATCAAATGACTTCAGATTTCTAAAGACTAAGGATATTGCTATTTTCTTAAAACAAATACAAATCATGCTATTCTATCTTTCATTTGCTCTTCAAGATGCAATCTTCATCTTTCTCATTCAACTCTTACCCAGGAAACATACCTATATTAATTAAATTGGCTTGTTCTCTTGCTTTCTGGCTTGTTAATGAGAGGACCACGTCAGCTCAGCCTTCTGCTCTTTCTCTTGTCTTTTTATGCCTACAGAAGAATACATGGCTTCCATATTAGTAGCCCCAAAGTATTGCAGTATCCCTGTGATGTCCCTACACCCTACTGAAATGATTTATTATATTCTCTGAAAATTATTTAATTCTATTTTGACATCTGTTTCTTGTCAGGATTCTGATGGATATACATGATAATCAATATAATGTAATGTGCCTGATTTGACATTAGTTTGATAAATTATTCACTATATTTGTAATTGATCTGTTTTGAAATGCACACAAATAGAACCATTAAAGTTAAGGAATTTTTTACTTTTAGGATCTCTTATTTATTTAGTTACATTCTGCATTTGATGGCTGACAATCTATCAGAGGATAAAGATACATACATTCCTAACATTGATTATGTGAGAAATCAATAATAGTTGCTGTGGAGAATAGAAAATATACCTAGACAGAAATAACTGCAAGCAGTACCATTCAGTTTATGAAAAGACATTTATAAAGGAGTTTAATAGAAAGAACAAGTTGTGTAAACTATTTCAGGTCCAATAATGATATGATTTATAACTCTCCAGCTCAGTGATTTCTGATGGTTTATGTTGTCAAGTGCATAAAAATAGAAATTTATTAATTTATTTGCAAAAATATTTATGAATTTATTTATACAATAAAATTATCTACTTAATAATTTCTAAAGGAAATCATCTTGAAGATTTTAGTACTAAAGTTAATTTAAATAGATGATATCAAAGATAATTTCTATAACATCATTTTATATATTATTTATAAAGAAAAATAGAATTTAGATATGTTCTTCATATTTTTACATTTAAACATCTCATTTAGACTTAAAAACAATTTAATCAATTTAATTAATCTTTTAATTTTCAGATAACTATAAATTATTTGTATAACCTACATACACATAAGAAATAATAAAGGCACTTCATGTATCCTTTACCTAGTGTCTTTCAATGGTAATTGCAAGAACTATAGTGCAGTATCACAACCGGGATACTGACACTGATACAATCCACATCTTATTTCAGTTCCTCTACTTGAATGTACTCATGTATATGTATATGTTTGCTTTTGTGTGTACATTTGATTTGTGTGCGTGCATCTGATTTTAAAAGTCCTTATTGATACAGGGTTTCTTTGTCAATTTTCAACTACTGTGAGACCAAATTTGGCATAAAGAGTTTAGAGGTGAAAAGCTATTTGAATAAAAGTCCTTGAATGAATGACATTGTATTGGAAAAATTAAAAACATATTGTCTATAAAACTCTAGTTTTCTTTTTAAAAATTTTTTAATTGATTGTTTTTAATTGTATTTTTCCCATTACCATTTATCACCCTTATACCCTCTTCCACCCCCCCCCCCCTCTGCAATCACCACTTTGATGTCAGTGATCCTGAGTCCTTTTTCCTTTTCACTCCATCGCTCCGCCCCCTAATTTCCCCCAGGGCTGTCAGCCAGCTATCTCTGAGTCTGTCTTTACATCATAGTGAATGTTTTCATTTAATTAAACTTATTAAATAGTAGATTATTTTAGAATTGATTTTCTTTTATAGAATTAAAAATAAAGAAAATTGTATGGATTGGAATTAATTGTAAAGGTATCTGTATCAAAATACTTAAGAGACTTCTGTATGTGATATTGATAGGAAACACTCACTCCTCCCACACCTTGATTCCTACTGAAATTAATAGCAGAAATATAAGAATCAAAGAAAACAAATGACCCTGAAGCTTGGAAAAGTTTTTAATCATATGCCAGCATATTTTACCTGTAGGAAGGAAACACAGGAAATGTGCTGATTTGTAGCAACTGCTCTTGAAAATGATGAAGGAAAAAAAAATGCTAGATTTACAAAGCCTCATTAACATCTCGCAGATTGTAAGAGGACTGAGGAGACGAAAAGCCAATAGAAGCTCTTCTGTGGATCACCAGCATTTGAAAACAATTTTTTTAGGGGGCTAAATCTAATGCAGCAGCAACTAATCTAAGGCAAATGGTAGTGACTCGATCATCCTTGATTTGTCAGCATCGTTATCCTATGACAATGAAAATGAGCACAGGCACAACTTGTAACTAATGTAGTGCGCAGGCCAAAAAGTCCAGGTCATGCAAAATTGGCTCCTACGTGGTGCACACAAACATAGTATGCTTCAACAACACAGAACTCCTTTCAGACATCTGCTAAGACCACCTGTAGCTCCAGCTCCCTTCCTTTGGTACAATGCTGAGATCGTAATGTAAGTTTATATCAACTAACAGTTTAATCTAACATACATTGGGTAGAGTGTAATAGTAAGCAGGTGCAATGTGATGTTGGCAAAGAATCTCATTTCCCTTGCTTTGGGCACATACCAAAGTCATAAACATCTCTTTATTTAAGGAGGAGTAAATTTTAGAACAAAACTCAACAAAGTTCCTGGGGCACTTAAAAATTGTCCATCATAAAATCCAGAAAAATGTTGTATTTAAGGTGAAGAAAATAGAAGTCATTATAAAAAAAAAAAATTACTGTAGTAAAAAAATAACCGTCTCTCAATTATATAAAGAATAGATAGAGGAAAGTATAGAAATAAAATTGAAGGGTTACATTGTTGTAAGATAGTGGGATAATGTGAGGAAGTAAGAACTGAGTAGTTAATACATGGAAAAATTCCAGGTAATGGTGATTTACAGAGTAAACTGTGAGGTTAAATGACTTACATAGATCATAGATGAAGCTCATTAGAATGGAGGGCAAGGCAGTCAGAGACTCAGGCTTGGATGGACCAGCCTCGAGGTCATTGAAGATACGATAATAAGAATTAAGGTCACAGGTAAACTGAAAAGTAGAAATGAGAGTAAGCTGTAGGACAACAGGTGGCAGCAATAGAGACAGGGAAGAGAATTAAGGTAGAGACAAGTCCCAAACAATGTTCATACTCAGGTGAAGAGGAAGGCATAGAACGATCTGTCACATATGGGGAAATATGACTGATATATCACTGGTGTCTAATGTGTAGTAGCTAATACTATTGTGGTTTATGACATAAAGGGAGATATAAGGTGGTGATTTACTCAGTAATTGATTGCTATATCCATTTTTTATTCATGAAATGAAATTCTTTTTCCCTCATGGGACTTTAATTTTATTGTGGAGCTGCCAAACAACAAAAGAATGGGTATAACAATAAATCAACATATCATTTTATTTTAAATTGGTATTCCTGGGACAATGGATGTTATAAATGTTCACCTATTCTGTGCTCCTCAAAAAGAGGCTAAATGTGATGTTTTGGTGCCAGTCTGGTGGGCTCATATTTCCGCTTGACTTTTTACTAGCTGTATAACATTAAGTGATTTAGTTAACATTTTTGGCCTTAAGTTTTTTCACTGTTTTTAAAGTGGGGATATTAGGATAATGTGGAGGGAAAGGATTACCTTTTCCCTATATCTGGTGCACACTACCAGTAGCTTATCTAAGAAAAGGAAGATCAAAAATATGAACAGTAAAATGACAACAAACTCACAACTATCAACAAATGAACCTAAAAGAAAAGAAAAACAATGAAAACAAAAACTAAACAAACAACCAGAACAGGAATAGAATCAGAGAAATGGACAGCACATGGGGGATTTCAGTGGGGAGGGGAAAGGAAGGAATGGGGGGCAAAGGTACAGGGAAGAAGAAGCATAATTAGTGCATAAAATAGATGGTGAGAGATAAAAAAGTTACGGGAACAGAGGACTCAAAGAACTTACATGTACAACCCATTGACATGAACTAAGGGGGGGATGCTGGAGAGTTGGGGGACAGAGTGGAGGGGGTATAAAGGGGGAAACATTGGGAAAACTATAATAGCATAATCAATAAAAATACTTAAAGACTGAAGTAAATGTACAGTAATATTCAGTGAATATTATAGTAATGCATTATATTATTGCTACTATTATTATTTGAAATAAACTAGAATATCAAGAAGTTTGAGAAGATAGTATCTTTCATACACTGAATATAACTAGATGCCATGGACTTAATGAATATTATTTAATTTAATCCTTACAACAACTTCATAAATTAGGTATATTATACCATGTTACGGATGTAAAAATCAGAACTCACTGAGTCCAGATTAAATTGTTTCTAGATGCCTAGTTTTTCCCCTTTTATCATTTGATCCTATCTCTTTCATTTAAACTTTCACCATGACTAATTTAATTTCATATAGAAAATGTTTTTTTATTTGCTCCCCTCACTCATAATTCTTTTTTCCCCACAGCTTTTTATTGTTGTTCAAATATAGTTGTCTCCATTTTCCCCCCACCCCAGCCATCCCCACCTCCCACCCTCAATTCTACCCTCCTTTGATTTTGTCCATGTGTCCTTTACACATGTCCCTGAAAACCCTTCCCCCTTTTCCCCCCAATATCCCCTCCCACCTCCCCTCTGGTTACTGTCAGTTTGTTTTTAATTTCAATGTCTCTGCTTATATTTTGCTTGCTTGTTTGTTTTGTTGATTAGGTTCCATTTATAGGTGAGATTATATGGTATTGACTGGGGACTGCAGGGACTAGACACTAGGTTGTCCTTGGCCTCAGTCTGTCGTCAGCATAGAGCGAGTGGGACGGGATGATACTAAACCAGGGATACTGATCCCACCTCCCATAGTTTTAGCCGTGTGTTAGCTATTATCATATTTACTGTGCAGGCCAAGTATAATTGTTAGGTCCAAGAGCTCTGAAGCCAGAGGGCTAGGTTCAAATTCTGCTCTATAACTTGCTCACTCACTGTGTGATCATCACCAACTTTGTGCCTGTTTCCTCCTCTTCAAATGAAGATGATAATAATCCTTACCTTTGAGTATCTGATTCTACCAGGTTAGTTCATACTCTTAGATTTTAAAGAGTAAATTATAAAACAGGGATATTCACTTCAACTTTTAGTGAATCCAGACTGGAGAATAAGTAAACATATAATTTAAAATGCTATTTGATAGAATCTCTGGTGGTCAGAATATCACCATGTTTTTAGTGCTGTTTTCTGTATAGAAGCAATTGATACTTGATTGAAAACAAATATGACCTTGCAATGACATTTCTGCTTTGTTGATTATCTACAATATTAAAATTGTTTATATAAGCCAACTATAAGTTTTATAGTAATTCATTAGATTTTAGAGATAGGACAATTCGAAAAATTCTGTAAGAAATTTGCATTGCTCAATTTAAAATACAACCTTCCTAACTCTTTTCATACTGATGTTTTCTACTAAGTTTAGTTACATTATGCAGCTATAGCTAATACACTGCATACTCACATGACTAATTATATATTCATAAATTATATTTCAGTTTGAACTTAATGTTTTCAGCTATTTCTGATTATAATTCAGGTATAGGTTGAAAGTACACAATATTCTTTGCAACCTTTTTCTTCCAAAAAATATCCCTTGTATTTCTTCTAGTAAAACTGGTAGGTTTTACTGAGAGAAATCCTGAGAGTTTACTATAATCTTGTAGTTATTCCCCAATTTATTTCTATGTAGGTGCATTGTTTTTTAACAAATTTTATTCTTGGCTTATATCTTGGTATAATTTTACTTATATGAATTACCCTAATACTTCCAGTTTTTGGACAGTTCTGTATTATGCAGTATAGCAGTAAGTAATCATAATCGCTTTACTTTATTTTGGCAAAATTATAAATTAGAATCTAATTTAGGAATTACTACAATTTAGACCTAGAGGTTTTGTATGACTTAGACGTGCCAAAGAAATTGTATTTCTTAGATTTAGTAAAAATGATGTTAAATGTGTTCAGTTGTAATCATTTCAAAATTTACTTCCTGGGGAGGCATTTTATTTTGCGTTAATTATAATCACTTTTTTTTCACATTAACTGATTAGGCACCATTTCATCCTGAGAAACACAGGCTGGCTTGTAATCTACTTTTGAAAATTGGAGCCATAAGTGAGGTAGAAGTGAAACGATCCTAAAGTTCTTGAGTACTTTAGTTTTGAAATTAAAGACGCTAGATCTGTCATTTCACACCTCATCAAGCTGTTTGGAGAAAAATTATAATGCATTTTAAAAATTAACTTTCTAGGTTCATAACAATCCTTGTGAAATTCAGACAACATGTGCTAAATTGCTCCAGCTCCAACCCCAAAACTTCCAGTTTCATCAAAACAAATACGCGTGAGGCGACCGTAGGTTTACAGTTGTGATGTGCAAAACACAGTCTATTCTTGTATTATTACTTATTAATTATTGTATTGATTTTCATATAAACCTACATTTTCCCCCACTCTGTATGTAATCATGTTATCAAGAAATAGAGTGTGCCTAAGCAGTTTACAGAGAAGCTTTAAGAAATATTTTTTTCCTGCTAGGAGAAATTGAGTAAATACATAAAACTAGTTGCCATATGTTATATAACTCATCTATTAATGAAATTATCCTTGTGTTTAAAGTAACAAGTGCTGATAGGAGTACATTAACACAAAAATTCTTGGTAGTTTGTATTAATATTAATTAATAATTATATCTCTAAAATAAAGTGTCAGCAATCCATGTTGAAAATTGATAGGTTTTAAAATGAAAATTTATATTCTTGTCACAATAATAACGATAGGACCTTTTAGCGTTTTAAAACTAAGTAAAGGTGAAATTTGAACTTGGCTTATAAAATCTTTAAACAAAAACCCTATTAAATAACTTTCAATAATTACATACTTTACATATGTAGCCTCTAACATATGAAATAATTAAAAATCAGAAGTATTTATAAATTAATATCTTTTGTATTAGTTATTATTTTTTCCCTTCCAGTTCTGATTTTATTTATTTGGGACCTCTAATTATTTTTCCTTGATAATTCTGTGTAAAAGTTTTTCAACCTTGTTTCTCTTTTTGGAGAACCAGCTCTTGTTCATTGATATTTTGTATCTTTTTAAAGACTTTTCTTCACTTAATTCTGCTCTGATCTTTATTATTTCCTTTCTTCTACTCACTTTGGCCTTTATTTGTTGATCTTTTTCAAGTTCCTTTAAGTGTCAAGTTAGATTGTTTATTTGAGATTTTTCTGGTTTCTTGAAATATGCCTGTAATGCTATGCATTTCCCTTGTAGGATTACTTTCCCTTGTCCCACAGATTTTGGGTTGTTGTGTTCTCATTTTCATTTGCTTCCTGGTATCTTTTGATTTTTTCCTTTATTTCATTGTTGACCCATTCATTTTTCAATAACATGTGATTTAGCTTCCATGTCTTTATGTGTTTTTCGGTGTTCTTCTTGTGATTGATTTCAGTTTCATAACATTGTGGCCAGAGAAGATGCTTGATATGATTTCAATCTTCTTAAATGTGTTGAGCCTTATTTTGTGTCCTAAGATGTACTCTGTCATAGAAAACTTTCTATATGTACTTGAAAAGATTTTACATTCTTCTGCTTTGGGGTGAAATGAAATGCTCTGAAGATATCAATTAAATTCATTTGATCTAGTGCGTCGTTTAAGGCTGCTGCCTCCTGGTTGATTTTCTGTCTGGAAGATCTAGCCCTTGAAGTCAGTGGAGTGTTAAAATCCCTTACTATGACTATATTTATTTTGCTCTCTCCCTCTACGTCCATTAACATTTGCTTCACATATTTAGGTGATCCGGTGTTTGGTGCATAAATGTTTACCGGGGTTTTATCCTCCTGTTGGAGTGTTCCATTTATCATTGCGTGGTGTCCTTGTTTGTCTCCTACTATAGTTTAGGTTTTAAAGTCTATTTTGTCAGCTATAAGTACTGCTACCCTAGCTTTTTTTTTCTTCCCATTTCCATGAAATATCTTTTTCCATCCCTTTTCTTTTATTCTGTCTGCCTTTTGATCTGATGTGGGTCTCTTGGAGACATCATACATATGGGTTTTATTTCTTATCTATTCAGCTACCCTATGTTTTTTTGTTGGAGCATTCAAGCCATTCTATTTAAGATTAATATTGATAGATACATAGTTATTGCCATTTTATTTTTAACTATTTTCTGGGTTTTTTTTTTTTTTTTCATTTTTCTTCTTCTGAAAGCAAGCCCTTTCACATTTGTTGCAGTACTGGTTTGGTGTTAACAAACTCATTTACCTTTTTCTTGTCTGGGAAACTTTGTATTTCTCCTTTGATTTTATCTTAAAGATTTTATTTATTTATAGAGAGGGGAAGGGAGGGAGAAAAAGAGGGAGAAAAACATCAATGTGTGGTTGCCTATCACATACCCCCTACTGGGGACCTGACCCACAACTCAGGCATGTGTCCTAGACTGGGAATCAAACTGGTGACCCTTTGGTTCATAGGGCAGCACTCAATCCACTGAGCCACACTAGCCAGAGCTCTCCTTCGATTTAAGTGATAGCCTTGCTGGTTAAAGTAGCCTTGGTTGTAGGTCCTTGAATATTTCATGCCATTTCCTTCTGGCCTGAAATGTTTCTTTTGAAAAATCAGATAGAAGTTTAATTGGAGTGCGGTAACTACCTGCTTTTTTCTTGTGCTTTTAGGATATTCTCCTTGTCTTTCACTTTGCCATTTTAATTAGGATATGTTCTTCTGTAGCCCTCTTTGGTTCCATCTAGTTTGGGACTCTCCGTGCTTTCTGCACCTGTGTGTCTTTTTCCTCCACCAGATGAAGGAAGTTTTTGTCATTATTTCTTCAAATAGGTTCTCGATCCCTTGCTCACTCTTTTCTCCTTGTATTTCCATGATTCAGATGTTGTTATGCTTCATGTTGTCCCAAAGGTTTCTTAAGCGCTCTCATTTTTTACAATTCTTTTTTCTTTTTGTTGTTCTGCGTAGGTGTTTTTTCCTACTTTGTCTTTCAAATCACTGATTTGGTCCTCTGCTTCATCTAACCTACTGTTTATTTTTTCCAGTGTACTATTTATTTCAGATATTGCATTCTTTATTTCTGACTGGTTATTTTTTATGCTTTGTATGTCTTTATTCATGCTGTTGAGTATCCTTATAATCGTTACCCTAAACTATCTATCTGATAAATTGCTTGCATCCATTTCATCTAGCTCTTTTTCTGGAGAATTCTCTTTCATTTGGGCTCTGTTTCTTTGTTTTCCCATTTTGACTGCCTCTTAGTATTTGTTTCTATGTATTAGGTAGACCTGAAAGACTCTGGTGCAGGCTTGTCAGATACTGCTTGTGAATGGCCCTGGGGAACCTGTTTCAAGCTATCTATGATTCACAAATTGTGCCTCCATCTGCTGGGCCTGTTTGCAGAAAGAGCAAGGTGGCACACCAAGGTCAGCTTTTATCAGCACTGGGCCCAGGAGAGGGTCAGTTAAAGTCTCAGAGCTCACAGAGATCCACCTAATTTGTTAGTCTTAATCATTGTAATAGCCTCCAGCTGTACTCAGCAGCCTGGCTTAAGGTCCACGGGGTGGGGCAAGAGGGATTTGTACAGGTGTGGCCAGTGCTTCCTCTTAGGCTGATGACACATGGAGGGAGCAGCTCTACCCAAGAAAGATGGCTTCTGCAATATGGGGCATGACTCAACACATGGATCCTGGCAGTAATCCCTCAGCTCTCTCCCCAGAGCCCACAACCCTAGACTCTAGTCCACTCTGCCCTCCTTCTGCTGGAGCCAAGGGTAAGTCGCTACAAATGACATCTTGTGTGTCAGCCCTGTAAGAGGCTCTCTGTGTCTCCAGCCAATTCACCCTTGTGGACACAAACCCCAGTCCTTTTCACTGCTGGATGTTATTCAGGTTCTTTTCCCCATTCTGGTGCCATATGCTGCATAGCCTCTATTGGGGTTTAGACCCCTCACTTCTCAGGGGGAACCACCTAGCAACTGAAATATCCTCTGGAACTTCAGCTGCCACCTGTGGGAGCCCAGTCAGCCCTCTCGTGCCTCCACACTTTCTATCAGTCTCAATGTAGTGAAGTGGTCTCTTCCATCTGTTCCTGATTATAAGGCTTCTCTCTAGCTAGTGTTCGGTTGGTTATTCAGGATAATTTTTCTTTAATTTAGTTGTAATTCCAGTTAGGTCCTAGGAGGAGTTTAGTGTAGCTTCCACTTATTCCCCTGCCATCCTGGGTCTCACTCTTTCTTCACTTTCCATTTAAATGTATTTTTTCTTTGTTATAATTTTATCCTTTCTGCTGAAATAGAGATTCATCTTTGGCAACAGATAGTTTAACCAGAATATATATGCTGGGGTGCATGCGTTTTCTCAGTCAATACTGGAATTCAGTGATCCCATCCCATCTGAAGCTGAAAAAATTTCTTAAACTCAGGAAAATCAAAGTTTTGTCTATTAGTTGTACATTTTTTATCCCATTTATGTGTGAGGTCTTTTATGTTTGTCATTTCTATTAGTTTCCAAGGGTTGTTGTAACAAATTACTACAAACTGAGTGGCTTAAAGCAAGATAAATTTATTACCTAGCAGTTCCGGGGGCTAGAAGTCCAAAATCGAGGTGTCTGCAAGGCTATGCTCATATGTTCATCTCTAGAGAAGAATTCTTTCTTGCCTCCTCTAGCTTCTGTGGTTGCCAGCAATCCTTGGCCTTTTGGTCATGTGGCAGCATAACTTTAATTTGCCTCCTTCACAAAGCTTTTTTCCTCATGTGTCTTCCAGTCTTTTTTTCCCTTGCCATCATTGGGTTTATGGCAGAGGATCGACATTGTTGCCTGGTGTTATATTTCAGGTCCCTGGGCTTTTTGTTGCCATCCCTGGCTCATCTGTATCCTGAGGACAAGAGGTTTCAGGTTTGTTTTCTCCATAAGACTCCAGAAGAGCCCAAGGCCTTCTTTATAATCTCCAGACCCTCTCCAGTCACTTCTGCACTCAGGAGGCTGACAGTTGGATTGGAACTGGAATGGCAGGGCAGTAGGGGTTGGTTTAAGTGGTTCTCTTTTTTTATTTTAGGCAAGTACTATCCTCTTAAATGTCATTGAGGACTCTAACCTGAGGGTTTT
The DNA here is from genome assembly GCA_004026765.1 of Micronycteris hirsuta. NCBI lineage: Eukaryota > Metazoa > Chordata > Mammalia > Chiroptera > Phyllostomidae > Micronycteris > Micronycteris hirsuta. Next base: position 77,815 of record PVJI01004049.1, read on the forward strand.
CTTTGTTTATCTTTTCTTATTTCTCTTACTTTTTCCAAAGGTTATTTTTTGTTTGTTTTCAAATCTTGCTTTTTGTCTTGTACGCTTCAGTCTTTCCTCAAATGTCTCACTTGATTATATTTAGAATTGGGCGTAAGGAAGTCTAACTGCATGATCTACACTGGTAGTTAATGTTCATTGACTACTAGGCTTTCTTTGGAGTTAGGGGCAGGGACTGGCTATTAGGTTAGAGCACACCTGTACAACAGAATGGCAATGCGTTTATGCTATGGTATCAACACCCAGCCTTTGCTGCCTTAGTTCTTGCTAAATGGATGTTTGTTTGAGTTTGAGCATAAGTTTCAGGCCACTAGTAGTTGGCAAGGGAGGAGGACAAATTGTTTCACCAAGTTCTGTACATAGACTTAATCTACTGTCCATGTTTAGTCCTTTTTACTATTTCTTCCTTTTTCCATGCTTGCCTTTTACTTGCTCTACTTGCTGAGAGGGTCATCTTCTTCCTTTGCTGATGCTCATACCGCATGAGTTGCCAACTGTGGCTTCCTTTGATATGCATCATCTACCAAGATTCTTCCATTTACCTCCCATTGTTTATTGCTGGCTATTCTCTTTTTCTTTTTGTTGTAGACTTATACCTTTTAAACATTCTCTTACAATTGTGAAAGAGTCTAAAGAGAAAGAGGAAGATTTGCCTTCTTGCATCAGAAACAATAGAGAATTATTTTAATGAATGTACAATATTCTATTTTGTTGATGTACTTACTATATTTCATTTGTTTAAAAAGTATTTTGTAGATAAAATTCAATTTTCCCCAAATTTTATTCGCTATAAACAATTATATAATGAACAAGTTTAAAATAAAATCTTGGAGCAAACATCTCAGATAATATCCTACAATTGTAATTGTAGGTTAATTTATATACACTTAAAATGTGGGAAGTTGCCTACATCATCTCAATATAGATTGCTTCAATTTATCATGCCAATTATCCACTGCTGTCTCAAACTCTGGTTAAAATAATTATATCCTTAATATTTTTTAATTATGTAAGTTAAATTTTTTATCTCATTTTAATATTATCTCTTGAAAAGACTAACCATCCAATGAAAACAGCATTCACCTATGTAAATCAATTATTTCTAGTAATTGTGCCTTACTATATCTTCATGATGTTTAACTAAACTGGATTTATTAGTCCCTCCCACTGTTTTCTAAGTGCCATGAGATCAGGAGCATGGTCTTTGTTGCTAAATTCTCTGAATTTAGGGAACTTTCTTCTTTTCACAGGGTCCTCTCTCTGTATATACACAGGTCTGTGTCCTAACTTCCTCTTCTTATAAACACAGCCATCATATTGGATTAGGTCCCACCCTAGTGACCTCATTTTAATTAATTACTTCTCTAAAGACCCTATGTCCTAAATTATTGTACATTATAGATGTACAATAAGTCTTTTCTTCATTAAAATATGGGGAAAGCACATTCTGAAAGTATTTTAAGTAGATAACTTAGTTTATTATAAATGACTCAATTTTTAAGTATTTAATTTTCACTCTAAATTTTATAGCGAAAACTACTCTATAGTCTGTAATACACAGGGTCTGGCAGATGAAATAATGTTGGTTGGGTGTGATTGGTAGGGTAACAATATGGGTGTAATAATTTATAGTTTCAATTTGAACATTTCATCTAAAATGTCATATGGTGTGCTTGAGTATGATATTGTTATGTTGCAGAATTACATACTTATGATTTTGTCATAAAAGATTTTGTAGTAAAACAGGGGCATTATTTGTCCCAGACCCTGTATATATTTATAAAGACAAGCAAGTACCAGAGGGCTTTAAACCTATGAAAGCATAGTGGGCACCTTCCAGTAATATTTGAGTCTATCTCAGAATTTGTCCTGATAGCACTGATTTTATTGCAAAAATATTCACACTTAACTATCATTTGTTTTTATTTTAAGCTCTTTAACACCATACTGGTCTCAGGACTTCTTTTTCCTGTGATTTTAATGGTAGGAAATGGAAGTACCGATTCCATACAGATGTGGGAGAAACAGCCTTGCAGACAGCTGGGAGAAACAGGTGTACAGAAATCCAGGGACTATTAACATATCTAACTGAATAAGTACAGATAGTTACAAAAGTAATTAAGAAAAAAAGAAAGCTGTGTGAAGCTCCTGACAAAAACATTGCTGGTAATCACTGCCAACTTGAAATTCATCTTATGACATTTTCTTTAAAAATAGGAGTGGTTTACTTTGAATATTACCTTTTTTCTTGCAATTTACATAGGTATCTTTAATGAACAGTTCATTTATACTTCCACTATTTCCTGTGTGTGTTGCAGACATCTTTGAAATGGCAGTATCAGCAATTTAGAGTCAGCAGGCTTCCTCTTGAATATTTATAGAAAGATTTCAAAAGTATACTTCGCAATTTTCTTTAAGTTGTCTCTTTAAAATTACCATGTTTTGTCCTATACTAAAAACATACTTCTTTTAGAATAAAAAACATGTGTATTTTCCACTGTGGCTTCTTTGTTGTTAGGATTTTCAGGTTTAATCCTGTGAATGGTTCCATATAATATTTTGTGACTATTTTTTGAATTATTACAGAAGCACATGATTATTGTTAAAAAAAAAAGTAAACCATTTAGATAGAAAATAAATCACCCGTGATGCAGCTACAAGGAGCGCATGTGTTATACATATTGTGAAATAATCTCTTACCAAACGCATTAGTTTGATAGGGCTGCCATAGCAAAGAACCGTGGGCTGGAGGCTTAAACAGCAGAACTGTGTTTCCTCGCAGTTCCAGAGGCTAGAAATCAGAGGTTAAGGTTGTTAGAAACGCATGAGAAATAGAGGTGGGAGGAACAGGATGATCTGATCCAAGTGCCTTTATTTAATGCTGCACTTACAGGCAGACTGAGTCTGGACAGACTGCAGCCCTGGGAACTCGGGGGGGGGCGGGGCGGGAATAGGGTTTTTAAAAGAAAAAGCGTGGGGTTAGTGAGGGAGTAGGGGTAGGGTTAGTTTCCTGCTCTTCTGGGTGGGTGCCCCAGGGTTTCAGGATGTGAGCTGGGATAATAGGTTAGGTAAAGGGCCGGGCTGTTCTCAGGTACAAGAGGTTCAGTCTGACCACCGGCCATTGTGGTTGGCACCAGATGTCTGTTGTGCTCGGTGGGAGAGAGTTTCCATGAAGCTGTGTGCTGTCTGTCAAGTGAGTCAGGATACCTGAGTCGTGGGCAGTCCAGCAGGTTGGAACACTGGCCTGACTGGGTCCTGAGCAGTCTGGTGGGCTGGGGAACTGGCCTGACCCTTTCAAAGGAATTGGCAGGGTTCTTTCTTTTGAGGTCACTTTCTTTAGCTTGTAGGTGGCTATGTTTTCCCATGGTCGTCCCTGTATGTTCACACCTGTGTCCTAAAACTCTCTTCTTATAAAGATACTAGTCATATGGATGAGGCCCCACTCCACTAACCTCATTTTAATTTGATTATGAGCTTCTCTCAAGACTCTATCCCCAAGTACAGTCACATTCTGAGGTACTGGGGCTTAGGACTTCTACATGGGAATTTGGGGAGGATACAATTCATCCCACAAGATCAGGCTTTTAAAAAAGTGATATATGTGTATGAAACGGCTTTATCAAGGTATAATTGCAACGCAGTAGACCGCACGTGAGTAATATGTACAATGTTGTCAGTTTTGAAATTGGCATGTGCCTGTGCATCTTATCACAATAATCAAAATAATGAACTTATCAGGTCGGAGCAATCAATGTCCAGCCAGCAGCAGTCCCTTCAGAGTTTCGGAACTGTAGGGGAGGAGAAATTTGTCTTTCTTCCCTTCTAGGTCCTGTGGCTGCTCTAATATGTAAATTGACATAGGACAGATTAACAGGGAAAGAACTTCGTTCCTCACTTTATGGCAGCCGCACCAGGATGTGTCTCTCACTGGCAGCCAGGCAGAGGAAAGGGGTAGGGTCTGCGGCTTCGGAGGGAGAAAGGCAATTCACAGCAAGGGGAGAAGAGGAAATATTTGGTAAAAGATGTTTGCCTGCCCTCAGGTAATAAGTCTCTCAGGTGAAAAGTTATTTCTGGGAATAGCTTTTTTCCTGCTACAGGCCCCCTTCTAAATTCTTTTTGCCAGTTAAGTGGGGAAGGTAAAACCTCTTCTTGAGTTTGTTCAGTCTTGATTGACTTCAGCTCCACATACCCAAGGGGCATATTGTGGGGTGGCACGTCTACTACCCTTCGCCCTTAAGGTTTAAGCAAGGGAAAAACGCCTTTATGCTTGATTTTTCATGGTTGTAGGATTTTTTAATTGCTTGTATTTTTAAACTTCAAAATGATAAACCTAGGTGTGGATTTTATTTCCTGTGCTAGAGCCTCCCTTTCATCTTGAAGACCGGTAGGAACTCAGCATTGGGGAATTCCAGTTGAATATTATTTAGTGATTTGTTTTCTTCTGTATGGTCTCTGTAATCTGTTTGTGGAAATCCTGTTACTTGGCTAGAGAGACTGATATTTTTGTTTGTACACTTTTATATTTGCTCTTATAGTTTTCATTTGTTTCCACTGTGAGGTTTTCTTAATCTTATTTCACAACTTGACTATTGACATCTTTATTTGTTAATTGTATTTCATAATATCCCAAGAATGGCTTCTGGTTTATTTACTGGTTTTTTTTTTTTTTCATGGCAGCCTGATCATTATTTATGGATATCATGTTGTATGGGCTATTTCTTGGAATACTAATGATAATATTTTAAACTTTGTTTTCTTCCTTGACTTATCTCTATTTATTCTGAGGTCCTCCCCTCCCCTTCTGCTTGTTTTCATGTTTCTTTTCCATACCATACAAAACTTTCCTCAAAAGTCTCTTGATTCACAGCTGTCTAATTACCTTTAATAGTACAGTTTTCCTTAAACTCTACGTTTAATTTCTTAAAAACAAAACAAAACAAAAAAACTCTGTTTCCATCCCTTTCTCCTGACAGAGGGTAAATTTCTGCCTACAGTCTGTTACCTATGAGTATCTGGGTCACTCTGGTGAGCAGGGATTAAAAACGGTGAAAATGAGGGCTTTGTATATAGAATGTCAGTTGACCTTTTCAGTCCCTCTTCTACTCCTCTACATTTTATGGAGAATTTCAAGATAATCTCTACAAGGATTTATTGGTTGAATAAACACCTTCTTTGCTGAATTCTCTTTTCATTTTTGATATTGCAGTATTTTTCACTCTACTTTATCAACGTTCCAATATCCATATTCCAGAAATTTGTTCAAATCTACCTTCTGCTAATGATCTCTTTCTTGTTTTCTTACTGTGGTGGTGTTGTGGATTTATACCACGTTAGAAATTCCTGCTTTAGTCTTCTGTTCTGCTTTTATGGTCTTGGCTGGATCTCAGTTTGCCATTTTGAAGTCTGTAAGAGGAGCAATACTGTCGAACCTAAAAACATTCTGAAGATTAAATGTGATAAACGATGTCAAGTTTCTTATTCACATACTAAATACTAGTTCCACTTTCCCACAAAATAAGACCATCTCCTAACAGATGTCCTGCCAGCTAACTCCCCTGCAGAGGAAGAAAATTTCAGCCTATCTAGCAATTAATTTTCAACTTCCCTGTCACAGGAAGCAGACTGCTTTTCATCCATGCAGAAGAGGATTTTACAGGTTATGGATGTGTTGGGAAACTGATCCTGGTTCTACTTTCTTCCTGATGTAGCCAGCCTTCCTTCTAGCCAATATTCTACTTCCCTGCCTTTGTAAAGGTGGACATTACAGCTCTTCTTTCCAGACTTGAAGATGGTAAAATGAGATCAAGCCGGGAACATAAAAGTTGGCAGTCCCAAATTGGGCAGACGGTGCTCTTTTAATCTGTATCCAAAGAAGACAGAAAACAGAGCTAAAGTCATTCCACTGAAACTGGAAAAGTCAGTATTCATGTTGCCTGTCACTACCAAAACCAATAAACAGAGACAGGGATTGAATCTTTATGGGCTTTATTCCGATGGCCGGCGATCTGAGAAGATGGCGGGTTATGTACCCTAACAGACGTCTTACATTTCCTTTTAAGCCAGACTTTTTATAAGAAGAAAAAAAGTGTAGGTAAGGGATTTGGAATTCAGGAAAGAGGTTCACCAGATGAAACCTGTAGTTCAGCAATTTCCCTAACATCATTTCATCCCCTGACTGGTGATTTTTTATCTGGGTCCTGGGTCCTGTGTCCTGTGTCCTGTGCGATTTCCTTGGTCTGTGTCCTGGGCAGCAGACTGTCTCTCCCTGACACACAATGGCTCCGATACCACCTTGAGTGCTTATTGTCTCTTCTGGAGCACAAAGCGCAAATCACTTGTGTTCTCCTGGAGTCAGGGTGGGCCATACCTTCAGTTCCTGAAACAATACCTTTTTATATACATTAACTACTAGGTTTATTAACTATAACCTTAAACTAAAATTTTCCAACTCTTGAGTTCCCCCATCACTATAGACATGTAACGTGAGCTAGAAATAACTATAACTCCTTGAGGTCCTCTTCCTTCTCAGTGGTATTTCAGCAGCAGTGTAAGCTGATCACTATGACTGGTGATCATTTAACATAAATAGAAATAATTAAATATCACCACACCCATAAACTAAAGATATAGAAATTTTGAATGAAAGGAGTCCTTTTCATTTAAAAGGTCAATTTTCCATTTTTTTTTTATAAGAGCCGATGAAATTGAACTAAGGCATGTCCCCAGCAAGGGATATTTAAGGGATATAACAATTCCTATGGTCTCTGGGACATAGACTGGAAGAGATAAAATACTGTTTCATCAGGTCAGGAAGATGAGAAAATCAAGACACTGAAGCAGCAGCTAGGAAGTGGAGAGCCTGAGTTTTATTACTGGACAGCACTTTTCATGTCTCCCTGTGAGAGTGATTACTGACCAACTATAATTAGCGCCTAGGATGGGACCTGCCTGAAGTTTCGGTTCTTTTCCTGATGCTTAAACAGAAGACTTTCAAAGATCTCAATGAACTGTTACAAAACACAAAGAACTTCCCTGGCTGGTGTAGCTCAGTAGATTGAGCGTGGGCTGGGAACCAAAGGGTCCCGGTTCGATTCTCAGTCAGGGCACATGCCTGGGTTGCAGGCCAGGTCCCCGTGAGGGCCATGTGAGAGGCAACCATACATTGCTGTTTCTCTCCCTCTCTGTCTCTCTCCCTTCCCCTCTCTCTAAAAATAAATAAATAAAATATTAAAAAAAACCCACAAAGAACTTTCATTTTTTCAAAAGAGAAAAACAAAATGTTTAGATTTCTCTCATATAAGAAGATTGCCCTCATATTAGTGTAGTAGGCTTGGATTTTGCATAAAATAGGGTAAGGTGATCTACATGAATAAAGTAGCACTTTGGACAGGCACATGGCTGATGGGTTGAAGTTCCATTCTACAGAGCAGACATGTATATGTTACTACTCAGGTAGCCAGACTGTGAGGTCTAAGGGCACCACAGTGCAACATACTGCCCTCACTTCTGACACCAACTGCGAGTTTAGAGGATTCCCCCTAGGTTAGATATATTTCTAGAAGAACTCAAAGAATATACTGAAGTCTATTATAATCACAGTTAAGGTTTACTTCTGAGAAAGGGTACAGGTAAAATGCAGCCAAAGGAAAATAATAACTAAGTGAGGTAATGGATGTATTAACTAACCTGATTGTGGTAATCATTTAGCAATATATATGTATATCAAATCACATTGTACCCCTTAAATGTATACATGGTTGTAAGTCAATTATAACTCAATAAAACTGGGGGAACTCAGCTAAAGGAAGAGGCACAGAGGGCAGAGTCTGGGAGGGTTCCAAATGAAGCTTCTGTTGCTTTCTCCCATGGAATTAGGAAGTGTTCCCCTCTTGGCCTCAATGTGACAATCTGCATGAAGTATTGCCAGCCAGGGAAGCTCACTTGAGCTTTAGTCTAGAGTTTTCATTTGGTGTTATTGTGTAGGCATGACTGATTGATGATTGATTGATTGCTCACATGGTGAGCTCAGTCTCTACGTCACGTGATACTGAATGAGCCAAAGACCCCACCTTAAATCATATGATTGGTCTTTCTTCCATGGCCAAACCCCACTTTAAAACTATGGTGTAGCTAGCCAAACCCTAAAATCCAGGGTGGCTAGCTCCCACTCAAACAAAGACACCAACTACGAAGTATGGCATAAGTTACCATCCAGAAGTCAAGGGAAAAAGCCACATCTCTCTACTACAGTAGAAAACATACTTGCCCATAAGAGGTGCTATTCTCCCTGAAGGGAGACAGAAAATAGTTTGTGGCACTCCCTAAGTTAGAGAAGGCAAGAAGAAAGGAGTGTTAAAGGCGAGCTTGCTTTAGCTCAGTTCCACGGTTTGAAATCAGTAAACAGGAGCTGGCGCCCTACAGCTGGCCTGCAGTAGGAACATATCTTGGGATCCTTGGCTTCTGTGCTCATGTCATGTATCACTTCCCAACCCTGTCCTGAACTGGAGGCTCAACCTCTGGCCTCATATTTCTCATTTATGGTCCAAATTTTTACCTGTAATCTGTCATCCAATATCTCTGCTATCCTTTCAAGCTCTTGGTCCCACTCACATGAGTGTGCTTTCAGATTCATGTATAGATAAAACTTTGAAGAGAACAGATCAAGGACACACTTGTGGTATTGCATTGACATTTTGGCATTTGTTTATATACAAATTTTGGGGGTATTTTTAACCAGTTCTTATTTCATCTTCTTCATAATAATGACAGAATAAGAAAGAGAATAGAGAAATTGTTCTCAGGGTAATTTCAGGTCTGCCTCAATCTATTACCTGAGGTTTATAGCCATGGGTGTGTGTACCCAAAATTTTTCTAATTTTGTTTTTTTATAAAAATACCATGGGTTCTTTTGGATTAGTGTTTCAGGGTTCTTAGGATATAATCCCAGCAGTGGAATTGCTGGGTCAAATGGTAGTTCCATTTTTAGTTTTCTGAGGAAATGCCATACTGTTTTCCGCAGTGGCTGCACCCGTCTACCTTCCCACCAAGAGTGCACTATGCATCCCAATGTTTATAGCAGCACAATTTTCGATAGCCAAGTGCTGGAAGCAACCTAAGTGCCCATCAGGAAATGAATGGATCAAAAAACTATGGCACATTTTCATGATGGAATACTACACAGCAGAAAAAAAGAAGGAGCTCATACACTTTGCAACAGCATGGATGGAACTGGAGAGCATCATGCTAAATGAAATAAGCCAGACAGTGAAAGAAAAATACCATGTGATATTTCCACCTATAAGTGGAACCTAGTCAACAACAACGACAAAAAAAGCAAGCAAAATATAACCAGAGACATTGAAATTAAGAACAAACTGAGAATAACTGGAGGGGAGATGGGAGGGAATAATGGGGGGGGGGAAGGGGAAAAGGTTTTTCAGGAAAAACTATAAAGGACACATGGAGGGTGGTGGGATCAAGGATGGGAGGTGGGGTGGGGGAGTGGTGGAGGGAAAATGGAGACAACTGTTCTTGAACAACAATAAAAATAATAATAAAATAAACCCATGGGGCTATACTCTTGTGCTCCCTTCAGATTTTAGTAGCAGTCAAAAGTCAAAAACGAGTATGTTATGACTCTACCCTGGCATCATGTATTGTTTGTATTAGTGAAATAACAAAAAAAAAAGCTTTAAATAGATTTATTAAACCCACTTGGCTCTCTAAAAATCTCCTTCTTTTGCACTATTTAAAAACCCTCTAGTTAGTCATCCTAGATCACAAAAGTTGGCAGATAAGTAATGTGTTTGATTTTGCCTAATTTACTATCATAGTAATAAAGAATGTTGCCAAAAGGAAATTCCCAATACATTCAAAACAAATCCCTTTAGATTTTTTTCAGTTCATTGCATATTCATTGAGTACCTTTGTCCTAGAAAAGAATAACCTCTGTCACAAGACTACATTGATATAACTATTAGACCAGGTGTTAGTTAGCTAGAGGTATTTTTTCCTTCATATTTATGTCTGGGGATATTCAGAGGCTTATTTCACAGAGAAACTTATAGAGCTATCATAACAATATGAAGTAAAAGAGCCTGACTATATTGACATATACCCATTACCCTAACAAAAATTAATGATTATGATAAAAAGCCAATGGTGATAGGACCTTAGGCAGTAGATTCACTGTGGGTGGCCCTTTTAGAGGATTTAGTCTTCCTATAAAACAATTGAATATTATCCTAAAATAATTAAAAATTATCTGTGTACTTTAACAAGGGAAGAGGTATTTAAGGAGCTCGTATTTAAGTGCTTCCTGGAACGGAGACCACAGAACTAGACTGCATTATTTCAGACTCTCTGTGAGAGGCCGAAACTGTAGGACACATGGATAAGCCTGTTTCCCTTCTCAGTGTCTGTGGCTAGTGGAGGTGGTATTGTTGATGACGCGGTTATCTAGTACTCTCTGGCAGAGAGATTAGTCTTTGACCACCAATTGGAAGAAAAATCTGACTAGTTCTTTGTGCTCTGACCCTTATTTCATGCATCCATATATCTGTGTGAGACAAAGAACTAGAAAGTAGCTGGGTCAGAGGCAAATACCTCTGGGAGAGTTCTTAGGCACTGGGTAAATGTTGAAATGGTGCGATTCTTCAAACTTCATTAATTGCATTTGAATCACTTGACACTGGAAGGCACTATTAGAATAGCCGTGGGAAAAGGCAGCTCTGCAATAAAAATACTACCTGTCAATGGCCAATGGGCAAAGGTTGGAGAAGGTATGTGAGGGGTACAGACTGGAGGTGAGTGCACTTGGCATTGAAAGATTAGGTCATGCTCTTTTCTCATAATTAATGGACATTGCAGGCCCTCTACAATCCATTAAACCCAAGTGGGGTGATATTGAGCTATGTCGGCTCCAGAGATGCTGTTCTGTGGGAATCACAGCATCAGTTCATAAGGGGGTTCTTAAAATCCCCAACTCAGGGACATGGACAACAGTTTGGTGATTGCCAAGGTGAAGGGAGTTGGAGAATGGTTTAGAGGAGATTAATGTCGATGGATGGAGACTTGACTTGGAGTGGTGAACATGCAATACAGTGTACAGATGATATGTTGTAGAATTGTACACTTGTGCCCTGGGTGGTATGGCTCAGTGGTTTGAGAGCCAGCCTGTGAACCAAAGGATCGTTGGTTTGATTCCCAGTCAGGGCACATGCCTGGGTTGCAGACCAGGTCTCTGGTTAGGGGCATGCGAGAAGCAACTGGTTGACATATCTCTCACACATCAATGTTTCTCTCCCTCCCCATCTCTCTAAATGAATAAAATTTTAAAAAAGGAATTGTGCACCTGAAACCTTTATAATTTTGTTAACCAATGTAACCCCAATAAATTCAATAAAAAGGAAAAAAAGAAATTATTTTGAGGGGAAATATACAAAAGCTGTTAAAATTCAGGAAACCACATCAAAACCTTAACATTACTCATTCTACACATTAGTACTCAAGGGTGATGATCTCAGAGCAAATCCCTAAGCTAGTAAAGCTTAGCTCATCCAGGCTCATGAGTTGCAGAGGCTCAAATACCCAATGGAGACAAGAAGCATTATTTCTGTCTGGATTTCACCTTATTCCTGAAAATTTTGCAAAATGGTGGACCCGAGCACATGTAGGTTGGACCCAAACTGTGCAGTGGAAGGCAACAGTAAATCACTGCCGCATATTTTTTCTTAATTTCTATTTAATTCTCTTATATTTTTTACTTTGAATAGCGTCTCTAGGAGTTGGAGGCAACTCCACAGCATATAAAAACAACAAAGGAAATGATACATATTCTCTAATATAAGTTAGGGTCAGGAAGGATTGTTGGTACATCTTTAGAAATAAAATATAAATACAGGAGCTTCTATTTATCATCTCTGCAGAGAAGTGAGATAAAAGACACAGTTATCTATTGCTGTATAAGAAACTGCTTTTAAACTTGGTGGATTAATTTATAATTCATTATCTATCAGGGTTCTGTTGGTTAATGAGGTCAGCTTGTCAGTTCTGGTGGCCTCACCTGGAGGCTCTCGTGAAGTCGCATGAAAATTCCAGTGGGTGCTGGAGTCATCTTGAGGCTCAGCTGAGCTGCTGGAATAAGTGAGTCTCTCCTCCTGTTCATGTAATCACAGTGCCTCTATTTTCCACATAGTTTTTACATGGGCCTCTATACATGGTCTCTCTAGCGGTGCAGTTAGACTTTCTCTGTAGATGATTAGGTTCCCAGAGGGAAGAGATCCAAAGGAGATGAAGCAGAAGCTGTCAGCCCTCTTGAAAGCAAGACTAGAACTGACATAATAATGCCCATTTGACTGTATTCTATTGATTATTTCCGGCCAAACTTTTTTTTGGAGATTAGCTACCACAGTCAACCTTCTGGTCCCCAAACATTAATATTTCCTTACATAAAAATTACACTCAGTCCCAAGAATCCCTAAAACTTCATCTTACTGTGGCACAAGGCTCAATCTTGAGGCCTGCTCTGCCTTCATTTAAGTGAGGTCAGGCTTTAGATGAGGTCCCTTGGGTATATACAACTCCTCCTGAACTGGAGACCTATGAACTGAAATGACAAGTATCCATCCTCCAGATACACAGTATAAAATTGTGAAACAGGTACAAGGGAACTGAAAAACAGCAATGTAAAAAGGGGGATGTCAAAATGTGAAGCACGTAGCAGTCTCTGGGTCATAGTGATGCTAAAACACAGCCGGGTCTGCCTTGACAATTGCCCTTGCTTCATTGATTAGGTTCTATTTCTAATCCATTGGTTCTCTTCGACTAAACTCTGCCACCGAGCTCTTTCATTTTCCGTGGAAAAATGGTCCACTTTTTACAACTGATTAGCTTTCCTAGCCTGGCTCTTGCCTGTACAAAGCTGGAGACTCATAGATCTCTTTGTATTTTGAAATGTTTATACTTTTCTTTTCAAGCTGTATAACTTCTTTGTACACTTTTTTTTTGTGTCAAATTACAATCCACTTTATTAGACCAAAGCTATACTAATAAATATCTTTGTGACAAGCCTCTCTCTGTCTTGGGCTGAAAGTCAAAGTACTGGGGGGTACTATTAAGACTTTTAGAAGCTGTTTTACCTAGAAGAGAGGGTCTAAGAAGAATGCCCATAATACTCTGGGGAAAAAAATCGTGTCTAGCTAAGACTATTTATGAAGCACCATCCTAAGGTTTTTTTGAGGTTTTACAAAAGAATATTACCAACCACATTCTTGGGGTACTAATCCTGAGACCATATTATACTGACAGAGCCCCGGATTTGGCCCTTTTCTCTCAGGATTTTTCTTCTTTTGAAACCTGTGTGAAATAGTTTTTCTCTCCAAACACAGCAGGGCCTTACACGGAAATGTATTCTCTAGATTCTATTGGAAACTTAACTGTTTCTCATTAGTGAATTTCTCCATATCAGATGATAAATAGCCTTACTGAAACCAGTTAGCATTTTCAAAATTCTGCCCAGAAGTCTTACACAAATACTCAATTCCATTAGGTATATTTTCCATTTTCCACATTATCTTAAGTATCAGCATGGTTACAGATAAGCCACCAGTGTGGCTTAAGTACCAGTGTGGCTTAAGACCCTACTACATAAAACTGGTCACTTTTTTCAGCTTACACGAAATGAGAAGTGGTGTGGGAAGCGCAGATCGTGGGGATCAGCAGCCCAGACAGGATGTGGTTAGCAGCAGTCGCTGCAGATTCTTTGTTGAAGAAGAGATTCACCTCCTCAGATGCAGAAAAAAGGTTGCTGCCCTGTCAAAGGTAAGGCTTCAAAATCCTTGGCTGCGCTGGAAATTGCCTGCATGACTCCATAGCAAGTTTCAGGGGCTCCTTCCCAGTTAAAGCCTCAGATTTAACATTAGATTCTGTAGATTATGAGTATAATTTGTGGACGAATGCAGTGACCTATAGAATTAGAGTTTGTATTTAGTTTTGAGAAAGTCAGTCTTGTGGCTTAGCAGTCAGTGGTTTCTTTGAGGGCCATTATGGAAGTTTTTGGATCCTTAACCAAATTCTGAGTAGAGAATTAAAAGCCTAAGTTTATCATCTATTTCTTTAAGTCATTCAATGCAATTAGAAGCTCATATTAAACCTATCATGCTCCATATATGCCTTTATGCTGTTATTTTCACTATCACAACAATGTTATGGTCACCAAAATGCTCGCTTTCTATAAACGATTATTTCTTCATCATAGTAAAGGACTCCATAACTTCACAGCTGAGTATTTGGATATGGGATTTGGGATTTGGGTTAATGTTGGCCGATGCAGCCAAAAGTTGGGAAGAAGAGATGGACGTGTAGTGGATAAGAACCGGGATGAAGCAGAAGCTGCTGGCATATCTCACTCTGCCTCCGACAGTAACATCTTCCAAGTGCAGTGCCTGCTGCCTCATGCATATCTCAAATCTCAAGATTTTCTTCTTCCTCTTTTCTTTCTTTAGATTAATGTTAACCTAGAATCAAACATGGTGGGTATTCTCAGAGATTTGGTTTTAGCTGAGCCAAATTAACATGGTTCAAAATGATCACAATGGAGCCATAAAAAGAAGTAGCACAGGCTTAGCTAGGTTGACACCAGCTTAGACAATTTGACACCAACAAGATTGTGATACTATTTTGATCTCATGTTACCAATATTTATTAATGTTTATTGCCCTCATTTTCACATAAGTAATAAAAAAAGTCTTTTAATCAAAAAAAACAACAGTCCTCTATCGTTATGTTCCAGACATTAAAGAATTAGAAAATTTGAAGGTAAAATGTGTTCACCATCAGGTGACAGGCTTGGAAGATGCTGAATCAGAGATCTGATAAATGATGGTGCATCATTTAAGCGTCATGCATGAGGTCTAAAGTGAAGTAAGTCAGGAGGATAAGGAACTGTTGGGAATTGAGACTGGAGCCCTAAAACATGCTAATACTATCAACAGAGAGGTCTTAGGGCAATGGCAATATGGTGTGTGTGTGTGTTATGGAATGCAGAATAAGAAACTGTTTCATGAGTCGTTCTCAAATTTGAGTCTTTAGAGCACCTGAGAGACTGATGCACAGCACTTTGTATATAAGCTTAATATAAAATTTACTTCATGGCAACACCTTAGATTTTATTCATTGGTTTTTAGAAATAAAGTTTTTTGTTATTTTCTGAAGTTTGCAATCCTATGGATAGCTTAAAAATTGGATGGAATTATTTCTATGTATCAAAGTAACTTATATTTAAATTATTATGTTATTTTAATGTATAAAATGAGTGGTACTGTGCCTTCTTAGAAAAAGCACTAGATATTTGATGGGGAATCAGAATAGGGTGAAAGAAACAATGATTGATTTTACCTAGTTTTGCTTTTAACCTGTTGGGACGTCAAGTTAGGCAGACTCAGAGATAGCCAAAGATGATTTAAGAAATTAGAACACAGGGAAGCAACGGTGGAAGCAGATTGCTGCAAAAGCATTGCAGTGGATGAATGTGTCTCAAAAAGCGGGCACTGGCCCCTTTGCACTGTGCAGTATGTTGCAGTCACCTGCATGGTTCCATACAAGAGACAGTAACAGACAAATACAATAAACAGTGATTTTGTGGCTTGCTTTTGTTAGCTTTCTTTTCCATTAATTATTTCCCAGACGCACATGTGACCTTTGCATCAGTAAAAGCAAGAGCTTTGTTTTCCCTTTTACACATAAATAATGACTCATAGGAGTTTTCTGGGAAAGATGGAGTAAAGGACTCAGGGAATACTGTCAAGTGAAGCCTTATCAGTGGTATAACACTTTTCTGTAACTAAAACTACGTTAACAAACGTTATAGTCTTAGCACTATGTCTGTGGTCTATATCGTTTGTTCTGTACAGTTTTGTTTCAGGGCATGCAAATAAATAGGGGAGAATGAGCTATCGTACTAGTTTTCTAGAGCTGCAATTACAATATACTACTACCAATTGGATGGCTTAACCAACAGAAATTTGCTTTATCCAATTCTGGGGGCTAGAAGGCCAAGGTCAAATTGCCAGCAAGCTTCTCCCGAGGCTTCTCTCCTTAGCTTGCAGACAGCCCCCCTCTTACTTCCTTTCACACGGTCCTTCTTCTTTGCACTTACACCTTGGTGTCTCTTCCTCTCGTCCTAAGCACATCAGTCATATTGGATTAGAACCCCACCCTAACAGTCTCCCTTAATTCAATCACCCCTTTAAAGACCTCATCTCTAAATATGATCATATTCTGAGGCTCTGGGTGTTGGAGTTTCAATATGTGAATTTGGAGGAGAGACATAGTTTAGCCCATAACAGAGATTTAAACTTTTAAAAAGTACAAATATAATGCCAATGCTTGTCGTTATTTTGCAAGTACCTTCATGAAATCATGTATACATATTTTTAAAAATTACCAAAACTATGCTTTACACAGATTTCATGAAAGATACTTTGTTTTTGATTCTTAAATCAGTAGCATGGGCTTCATATTATGATTACTATTTTTAAATAAGAAGATAAAGCTCAGAGAGATTTAGTGAATTGCCCCTTTTTATCAAGAAGAAAGTGTTATACCAGGATATGACCTAGTTTTGTTGACTTTAGTGCTCTTTCTACTAAAGCTGCCAGTGCATTTTATTTAAGAAATGTTATTAAGTTGTAAAACAACATCAGGAATTGGCAGATGGTGCCTAGCTGTACATGTTATTTAGTTTAATTATGTTTAATTAGAATAATCAAAATGGGTGTGTAGGAGCATAGATAATGTATATTTAAAAACTGACTAGTTTTATTAATGTGAGATTTGAATAGTCTGTTAAATTGTATCTTGAAAAATCTTAATTTCTTATAAATTCCTCTGTACAGGTTTTTAAACTTTTAATTAGAAACTCTATGGTTAATATCTAAAATATACAAAGAGCTCACACAACTCAACACCAAACAATCTAATTAAAAGTAAGCAGAGGACCTCTACTGACACTTGTCCCAAGAAGACATTCAAAGGGCCAACAGATACATGAAAGGATGTTCAACTTCATTAGTTATTAGGGAAATGAAAATGAAAACTACAATGAGACCCCACCTCACACCTGTTAGAATGGCTGTCATCAACCAGACAGGTAAAACAAGTGGTGGAGAGGTTGTGGAGAAAAAGGAAGCCTCATTCACTGGTAGTAGGAACGTAAACTGGTACAGCCACTCTGCAAAACAGTATGGCAGTTCCTGAAAACATTAAGAATAGTTACTATATGACCCAGCAATTGCTCTTCTGGGTATCTGCCTGAAAAATGTGGAAACAGTGATTTGCAGAGATACATGCACCCTTATGTTCATCGCAGCATTATTCACAGTGGCCAAGACATGGAGACAACAAAAGTGTCCTTCAATAGAGGGTTCAATAAAGAATATGTGGTACATATATGCAATGGAATACTGCTTTGTCACATGAAAAGATAAAATACTGTCATTTGGGACAACATGGATGGACATTGAGACTATTATGCTAAGTAAAATCAGTCACTCAGAAAAAGCCAAGAACCATTTGATTACACCTATGTGTGGAATATAAAATTGAAACTCATAGACACAGCAACAATAGGGTAATCACCAGAGGGAAGGGGATCGGGAGGGGTGGGGGTAAATGGGGCCAAATACCCGGTGATAGAAAATGGTTTGATTTTGGTTGGTGCATGTGCAATGTAATAGAAAGATCATGTATCATAGAAATGGAAACTTAACATCTATATGATCCTATTAACCAATGTCATCCCAATGAATTTAATAAAAAGAAACTTGATTATAAAACTAAATTCTTACAAATGCACATTGTATACCCAATCATAGTATAGTATTTATTGTGAAAGATCGAAATAATGTAGTCTTAAAAGTTTCAAGATAACTCTCTATCTTTAAAAAATTATAAGTTACAATTAGATCAGATAATCTAAAAAGAATACAAATCTCCACAAGACGGTGGCAGAGTAGGGGGATATATTGCACACCTCCTCCCAGAACCAAACTGGAAATAAAACTAAAGTGGGTACTAGTCATCCAAAATAAACCAAAACTTACCCAAAAAAGACTTTTTACCAAGGACGGGCAATAACCACCTCGAGATGGTAAGGAAGAGTGAGGCCATTAGAGGGAGGGGCTGGCCGCATTCACACAAGTGGGGGGCTGAGATGGAGGCACGGCTGTGGGAGCTTCCCCTTGAAAGGACAGAAGTGGGGACCACAAACTGGCCTCGAAAGCACAGAGTGCCAATGCCGGGATCAGCTGACCATGTAGCATCCAGTGGTGAAAGGCTACAGAATTGTTCTCTGATGGGGAGAAAAGATTCGCTGGATTCACTGGAGACAAAGCTGCTATTTTTTTTTTCTTAATTCTTAAAGGGGCCAAAGCACAGGTTTTGTATTAGCAACCACTCACCGTGGGTGCCAGTGAAGAGAACGCGGCATGGACTGGAGTCACAAGAGGAGAGTCGAGTGAGAGGCACTGGGGAGAGAGGTGGGGGAGTGGCGCTGGGGCTTTCTGTGCTGAACATATCTGTATTCTGCAGCAGCCGTCTTTCTTGAGAATAAGCCCTTCCCAGAGGAAAAGCAATTACCTTACCCTGTGGGATACCACTTACACCACTCTCTGGAATCTTGCTCGCCTCACCCTGCATGTTTTTTGTTTTGTTTTGTTTTGTCTGTTCTGTTTTTGTTTGTTTTGCTTTGTCTGGGTTTTATTTTTCTTTTCTTCTTTCTTTTTTCCCATCCTGCATCTTAACCCCTGCTGAGGAGACAGCAACATCTGCAACATCTGCAGATTCAGGGAGTGTCAGAGATGGGCTGTAGGGTGTGGCCATTACCTACACTTTCCCAGGAAACAGACTGGTGCTTCCCTCTTAAGGGAGAGCCATAGAAACACCTTCCCAGTTTCTGACAGACCCAAAATCTGGGCTCTGGAGGCTCCACCCCCTAGCCTACAAGGAAGCCTGCCCAGCTGATTACAGGGAAATAATCCAAGACAGACTCAGACCAGTGGCTTGCGGGGAGGGGAAAAGGGGAAAACACCCAGCATCTTCCCTGAAGTCTGAAAGGCACCTGCCCTGGGAGATCCAGGACGCTCATCTCCCCAACTGCACCAGAAGCCCTCTCAGAAACGGGTCTGCGACAAGTCTAAGACTAACAGCAGGCCAGCAGGCAGACACAGGCAGAGGTAGATCCTATGGTGACTTGGAATGTTTGCCGACACACACCTGATAAAATTGAGGTCTGATAAAATTGAGATCTGCAGAGCAGCTTGGCCCTTCCTGGGTACAGCCAAGCCCAGAGGAATCAGCCACAAACTGTGGATCACTTGTAGCTTCAAACAGGCTGCTGAGGGTTAGATGTGTTTACAAGTAAATGGAAGCATATACCGTGTTCGTAGATTGGAAGAATCAACATCATTAAAATGCCCATGCTACCCAAAGCAATATATAGATTCAACAGAATGCCTATTAAAATACCAATGACATATTTCAAAGATTTAGAACAAATATTTCAAAACTTTATATGGAACCAAAAATGACCCTGAATAGCCTCAACAATCTTGAGAAACAAGAACAAAGTAGGAGGAATCACAATACCTGTTATCAAACTATACTGCAAAGTCATTGTAATCAAAATAGTCTGGTACTGGCATAAGAACAGACACATAGATCAATGGAACAAAATAAAGAACCCAGAAATAAACCCATGTCTCTGTGGATAATTAATATTTGACAGAGGGGGCACAAGCATACAATGGAGTAAAAATAATCTCTTCAATAAATGGCATTGGGAGAACTGGGCTAGTACATGCAAAAAAAAAAAAAAATGAAACTAGACCACCAACTTACACCATAGACCAGAACAAATTCAAAATGGTTAAAAGACTTAAACATAAGTCATAATACCATAAGAATCTTAGCAGAAAACATAAGCAGTAAAATTTCAGACATGTCATGTTGCAATATTTTGCCAATATATCTCCTACAGCAAGGGAGATATAGGAAAAAATAAACAAATGGGACTACTTCAAATTAAAAATCTTCTGCATGGCTTAAAACTCATCATCAAAATGAAAAGGGAACTGACTATATGGGAGAACATATTTGACAATGATACATCAGACAAAGGTTTAATCTCCAAAATATATAAAGAACTTACACAACTCAACACCAAGCAGACAATCAAATTGAAAAATGGGCAAAGGACCTGAGTAGACACTTGTCCAAGGAGGACATACAGATGGCCCACAGACATATGAAAAAATGCTCAACATCACTAACCATGAGAGAGATACAAATAAAAACCACATGAGATATCATTTCACACCTGCTAAAATGGCTATCATTAATACATCAACAAACAACAAATGCTGGTGAGGATGCGGAGAAAAGGGAACCCTAGTGCATTATTGGTGGAAATGCAGGCTGGTGTAGCCACTGTGGAAAACAGATGGATTGTCCTCAAAAAATAAAAATGGAACTACCTTTTGCCCCAGTGATTTCACTGCTGGGAATATACCATAAGAAGTCCAAAACAGTAATTTAAAAGAACTGAAGCACTCCTATATTCATATCAGTACTATTTACCATAGCCTGGAATTGGAAACAGCTTAAGTGCCCTTCAATAGATGAGTGTATTAAAAAACTGTGGTACATTTACACAATAGAATCCTATGCAGCACAAAGAAAGAAGGAATTCCTACCTTTTGCAACAGTATGGATGCGCCTGGAGACTATCATGCTAAGAAAAAAAAAGCCAAGATATGAAAGACAAATACCACATAATCTCATTTACAAGAGGAATCTAATGAAAAAAAAGTAAACTAATGAACAAATTAGAACTAGGGGCATAAAGTCACAGAATAAACTGACTGCAGTAAGACGGAAGGAGAAAGGGGGAACTGTTTGAAAGAAGGTGAAGGGATTAGTCAAGGAACATATATGAAGGACCCATGGACATGGACAATGGGGTGGGGATTGATTATGGAAGTAGGAGGCGGGCTGGGTGGAGGGGGGTGAAGGGGGAAATAATTGGAACAACTGTAACAGTGTAAACAATGAAACAATAAATATAAAAGAAATACAGAATAGATTACCAATTAGAAAGTTACTGTTTTAGAATTAACATAGTAATTTGAATTCTGGTAAGAATCATTGTTGGTTGCTAATACCATGGAGGGGAGGAGTTGTTGTGGAATACAATATTTACACAATCTCAAGTAGTTTCCTCATCAATTTTTTAATGACCAAAGGAAAAATGGTGGTAAGTGGTGAAGGAACCCTAAAATACTGTAGCAAGTCTTTTGGTGTGGAGGACAGATTCTCAGATGGCTCCCAGTTACGTTCTTCTCATGTGGTCATGCCTTCCATAGTGTGGGCAGGATCTGCTACTTAAATCGATATAACACAGCAAAGATTATGACATGCCACTTACATAACTTGTAATTTCTTATTTGAAAGATGCAACTCATCTTTCGAGTAGAGTTTCACCCTTGCTAGTTTTGATTAAGCAAGCTGCTACATTAGAGCTGCCCTATTGAGGGACTCATGGAATTGATGGAAGCCTCAGACCAACAGCCGACAAGAAACTGAGGCCTTCAGGCCTGTGTCCTGCAAGGGACTGAATTCTGCCCATAATCATGTGTGAAATGTGAAGCAACCCCTTTTGCAGCTGAGTCTTGAAATTATACCATAGCCTCCACTGATATTTTGAAATAGCAATATCAGATTCTGAAGCAGAGGACCCAGGTGAGCCATGCACAGACTTCTGACCCAATGAAACGGTCATAATTAATGTGTTTGTGTTATATGCTGCTGACTTTGTGTCCCTGTTGTTAGACAACAAAAGATACACCAAGCAATCAAAGTTAATAGCATCACTAATACATAAATTAAAATTATATGCTACCAAATTGATACTCTGAAAAAATACATCATTTATGTAGTATCTCATCCTGAAATGCATAAGTTGAATCTATTCATAGGGAAAACAGCAATAGCCAAGTTAGGGTATATTTTATAAAATTACCAGTTATGTTCTTCAAAAATATTAGTGATGTGAAAGAAAGAAAATATAGAACACTGCTCCAGGTTAATGGAAACTAAATAAGCTGATAACAAAAATTTCTGATTCTAGACTGAATTTTATCTAGTGAACATAAATAACTCTAAAGCATGTCATTGTCATGACTGATGAAATTGGAATATTCAGTGTATAGTATATAAAAAGTATATTGCTGTTAAGTTTCTTGAATTAGATTGCTGTATTATGGATATATAATGTAAGGTCAGGAAAAGCATGCTAAAGTAAAAACTATATGTTCTTATAGCGAGAGAACATAATGAAGCAAATGTGGAAAGATTAAAATTAATAGGTATGAAATGTATTTTGTTATTGTAGACAATTTTTGCGAATTTTCTTTCAGTTTAACATTATTTTTAATACAATGGTAAAAATAATAATCAATGGGCATTTAATTGGCCCTCAACCCATTTATTACACCAAGAAAATTATTAAACTTAGGATTTTCCAGTATATAACCAACAGACTGTCACACAATGAGCCTCATATATCATTAGTTTAAAATACACAAACTATTAATACTTTTTAGTTTCTACTAGCTTGCAAAAATCTTGACATGTAGAGGTAGAAAAAATGTAATTTTTCTCCAGTCCTAGTTTATAAAGTGTCCTTATACATTTTATCAAAAGCTAATTAAAATTCCATGCCACTGGTAAAAAGAACATGAACATGAAATTTAGCAAAGGCAGATAAATCACTGGGACACTGGGAATTGACTGCAGGGGGAAAAAACTTGAATATTGCAGCAAAACTAGGCCATCTATTCACTTCAGTGGGAATCGATCGCTTATAATTTATCTGCAGAGCTGCCTGAGAAAAGAGAGAGAAAGCCACAGTCTCATTATCATCATCACACAGTTCCTTACATTTAATTGGTAATAAAGTGTGATGATATGCATAGCGCTGAAATGTAGAGAGGGAGGTGGGTCAGAAGAGGATATGGAGAGAGGAAAATTTTAGTTGTAATGAAAACACAAATAAACAATTTTCTTTCTATAACTTCCTTCTCTCTGATCCCCAGACTGCAAAAAAAAAAAAAAAAAAAAGGAATTGCATTTTACTAAGTTGCCATTTCTCTTCTCTAGTAATTGCGGTAAAGCTTAAAGTTTTGAAGCATATATACACTTTACATTATTTTCCTCTGCAATTTTCAAAATGCTATTTTATGTCATAGCAACTTCAAAATCTAAAGAGTGTTTACAAATTGTTGGCAGGCTGGCTGGCCCCAGAGATTTGTAATAGGTCATACAATGCCTTTGATTTCTAGGTCATTGCTTTAAGTCCATTCTGCTTAATGACTATTGGCTGCTCAAAGTGAAATGAACTGTTGAGTTTAGCAGAGTTCCAGTAATTTGTATTATCTACTGCCTTTTATGGTTGAGTCTCTACTCCTCCTGTGCTTTAGCAAGTAAGTTCAGTGGTTCAAGTTAGAAATACGGCTTCAAGATTGGCGAGCAATCTCTTTTTTACCTTATAAGCGTCAACAACTAGATTGCCTTCTTTTAGTCTTAATTTTTCCACTTTAAAAATGTGTGCTTAAGTGTGTTTGTATTTAATAGTCTACTTCACTGACTTTTTTTATTAAATAAGTATTTTGTGTGGCCACAACAACAAACATTTATTGGTAGCCTGCTAAAGGACACATGTTACTGTTCATATTACTTCATTTAATTTCATATAATGCTCATAACTTTCTGTAAAGTAAATTTTTAATAAATGGAAATACCAACTCAGAGACATTATGCAGTTTCCCGAAGACACATAGCTTTTATTTTAAGTAAATCCTAAAGCTGAAAATCATTCATTTAATGATTAAGTCAACAAAGATGACTGGCCTCACTTGCTTCTCTCAAACATAGTCCAAGGCACTAGAAAGTCTGTGGTTAACATAACAAGTGAGTACCAAGCCCTTGGAGCTACTTTTCATAGGGGAAAACCTCCAAAACACCCCAAATATATCAATAATAGTTACTAATCATATTATAAAGACTATAAATTCATTTAGTAAAGATGGAGTGAGGAGGCACGTTTTACATAAAATGATCCGGAGAACTCTGGAGAAGATGACATTTAACCAGAGACCTAAATAATGACAACAAAGTAGATGGCACAAACCTGAGCTAAGAGCCTAAGAGCTTTCCAAGCAGAGGGAAGCGTAAAGTTCTTTCACAGAAATGGCCTTGACTGTCTGACGAGAAGCAAGGGGGCTAGGATGCGTGGAGAACAGTGAGGAGGAGAGCATCCGCAGTAACTGTCGAACCGTAGGGATGGTCCCTGTGGAGAGAAGACATGTTGACTGGGTTCTGTCAGACGCAAACGCTGAGCAGGAATGAGTAGCACCAGCACCTTACTGTAAATCAAGGCATGCAGACCATAAAGAGGGAAGAAAAAGGCAGAAAAACCCTCCAGACTCCAGTGCAGATCTGTCAGGGAATGGTAGAAAAAAGCAGGATTGGGCAGGAAGACCTTCAGATTTTGATCTGCGTCATGACACAGATCTGAAGTGTCAGCCAGCCCAGTGGTAGCTCCCAAGCACACATTGCCCCCCGAGGAAGTCCTGTCATGCTCAGGCACTGGCTGGTCTGCTCCTGGGAGAGTTAACCTCAGTCTTAAACTGAGGAGGAGCCTGGAGGTACTGTAGCCGGACTCTCATCACCGACTACACTCCTTGCAGATGAATGGCAAGTTCCTTCTTAAAGGGGGATTTGGACAGTGCACTTCCATAGTTGCCACAAGGGACTGTATGTATTCGGTATACTTTTATCACACTCCTGCCCTCTTTAAAAGTCATTGCTCAAGGGTTTATTTGGAGTGTTCTTAAATTAGGTTCTCAGCTGTGTGATTTCTCTGAGATTTGGGAAACAAATCTTGCCAGAGCTGAAGCCTTGCTGAAACATCATGATATCTTCCTGCTCTCAGAGGGCCTCTAAGGAAGGAATGTGCACAAAGGGGCCAGAGATTCAGCCTGGCAGCTACAACTGAGGACACTCCCTAGCTAGTTTGAATTTTGCAGGCTATACTAACACCGTTTGAAACGGGAAAACTCAATTTCACTTGCAAATTCCATTTTTAAATGCAAAATTCAAAATATATTTTTATTTTCAAATTTTTATATACCTATAAGCTAAATGTTCCCAATTTTTGGGCTTTTGAAACCACCTTGCTAAATAGTAGATAAACACATTATTTTCTTCCCATAACATAATTATCAGATAGTGCCAATGAAGTATATATAGAGTAAGCATTTAGTTAAGTATTTTGAGGCCAATCAATAGCAAACTATTAGTTTGAGGTATGAAACATAGAAGAACTGGTAAATGTTGAGATACTATTAGTCTGACAGTGTACATATGTCAGAAATATATTATTATTATCATTTGGCACTATGCTAAGAAATTTATTAATATTATCTTTTTGAATTCCCAAATAATACTATAATGTATGTCATAATATTATTAATACTAATATCATCATGATTAAAATAGTAATATCAATTTTGTTCAACACTTTATATTACTCATTCAATCCCCTTACCAACTGTCTCATAATTTCTATTATTGCAGGAAGAAAGGAATTCCCTTGCCTGCCGCTGCTATGTTTGTTACAGCAGAAATAAGTTCATAAATCCTATTATCACCTTGTCAAGTTTTGCTATATCCTACCAGCTCATTCCTTACACATACTCTTAGACTTTATCTGTGACTTTCACTCATAAGAAGTAAACACAGAAGGAAAAAAAGTACAAATAATTGAGCACCAACCACCTCCAAAGTTTTTATTGTCCTCATTTTACAGAGGACACTGTGACACAATGGGATTCAACTGATACCCCAGTAGCTGAAAAAAAAAAAAAAAGCCAAATATGCTATGTCTCACTTCTCACACATACACGTAGAGTTTCACTTCCCATTAATTTTAATGTTACTTGTATAGGAAGTGGGGGAGGAGCCGGTTGGTGTCTCAGTGTGTGGTTTTCCCTGATCTCTAAATTCAGGACACTCTGCCCACTTTTCTTTTTGTTGTCATTTATCTGGATTAACATTGGCAGTCATGAAGTGCATGCTGGTCAGAATTTCAGCTCAGCTCTAATGTTCTATGTCAGTGTGCAAAGGATGACGTGCAAATCTATTGTAATCCAATTTAGATCTATTTATACTCCTGCGTAGTTTTTTTTTTTTTAATCATCTCCTTGTCTCTGTCTTGATTTTAAAAGACAGGTGACTTGACAAACTTGCAGAGATTACTGCCTCCAACAGTGGAAATTATATAACAATCCTAAAAATACAGGGAAGAAAATGAAAGAAAGTTAAGGAAAATGAAAATAGGCTTGGATTTTAGTAAAATGGCACTGATGTTTAATTTGATTCATACCAGTTTTCCCCCATGTGATTTGTGAGTTGGCTAAATTCCCCTTCCCCCTCTCCTCTTCCTCTTCCTCTTCTTCCACTTCCTTCTTCTAGTCGTTTTTCTTCTTTGAGAGAGAGAGAAGGGGTGGGGGAGGGAGGAGAGAAGAGACATAAGAGTTTTTATACAATATACTTGGTTGTTTTGAAGATTAAATGAAGTGACTGCTGTTAAATATCTGGGTGTTCATGAAATATAAGCATCCAGAATTTAGGGGGAAGTGGAAATTGATAAATAGTTCTCCTGCAGATATCTTTAACATTTTTAAAAAGGTTTGTGACTCATCTTTCTCTTGCTTTAAAATAACATGCTATTTGGAAGTCGTGCTAGGAATTTTAAAATATTACATTAATATGAAGTAAATTGTAAAGAAAGCAGGTTCTCTGTGTCTCTAGAACATGTCGGTTGTAACCAAACCTAGAAATACATGTATCTATTCATTCCCCACTCACACAGTTACTAGTTACCTATTACCAGGTAATGTGTTACATATCAGGGAAAGCATGCTGAGTAAGAGTAATGTTTGCCTCCCAAAATTTTTAAGTGAATATAATTCAATACTAACAGCAATATACAGAAATCAAGAATAGACCTGAATTTCATTCTAAACTCTTTAGTAAGCAGAGAAATCTTTAAATTCTAAAATTAGTATTTTAAAGGAAACTTTTTTCCCACCTAGAACAAGTCAGGGAATTTGTATATAATTACTGTAAGAAGTTCT
Source organism: Micronycteris hirsuta (assembly GCA_004026765.1). Taxonomy (NCBI): domain Eukaryota; kingdom Metazoa; phylum Chordata; class Mammalia; order Chiroptera; family Phyllostomidae; genus Micronycteris; species Micronycteris hirsuta. Next base: position 105,108 of record PVJI01004049.1, read on the forward strand.
GAGATATAAACATTTTTAATCTATTAATATTTTGAACAAAACAAATATATGTAAAATTGAACAAGATTGGACCTGTTTTCATACAACTATTAAGCTTCAGGGTTGATGTCTTGTAGGCTCGTCCTTTTGTTTTTGTGACAAAGCATGTACCTTTCAAAATGTTAACTGTTAAGACTATTCTAAGACTAATAATTATTATAATATTAATGAGTCAATGTCTTTTCTTTTGTAAAGGAAAATAACATTAAATAAGGTCCATTATGGAAAGCTCTGCAAATAATTAAGTGGTCAAATCATTACTGTAATTGATTCCTTATGAAAAAATATTTGCAGAAATATAGATTAAAAAAACTTTAGTATTTAATCTATCGGCAGGAAAACTAATGCTCATGACAAATCAACACCCAGGGGCAAGTCAATTGCTCAGTTGATGACAGGATTGATTGGGCAGAAAAGCAATTTCCATGAAGCATAAAACTGGGGGAATGAAATGTTTAATTTAATGAGCAAAATTGCTGTATAGACCGTTCATGGCTGGTCCTATTATTAGTTATACAAGTTCTAAGGTGAACATCAATTCTTATCATTTATGAGAGCCACAGCATATTAGTGTAAATCTTAATTTGAAAGCCTTGTTGAAGTATTTTCACACAAGTATTCAATAGAGAAGACATGAAATATTAAAAATAATTATAATGAGATTAATACACAATCACTCTTCTGAAAGATCATTTCAATCAATCTTTAGAATGAAGGAATGAGTAATACTAAACTCATTATACTTATGGAAAGTTATGAGACAGTGAACTTAAGCAACTTGTTCAAGGTCACACAATATTTTCTGGCACACAAATAGAACCCAGTCCTTCAAGGCCCAGCCCAGAGACTTGTCTGCTAGTTTCCATCACCTAAAGTGTAACTGTTAACTCTTAACGACTGACTATTTACAATTACTCTTCTCTCAAGGAATTTATCTTTGTACTATTCTACTTCATCATTAATATCTTTAAATAGAACATACATTTATTATGTTTAATTTGGAGGATATTTTCCTTTTGCTCAACTTAGTCTTACCTTAATAAGAGACAAACTCTGATATCACAATTTTGTATATAAAAAAATAAGTAATGCTTTTTTTTTATATACCAATAGTTGATTGTATCTTTTTATACATTCTGGTTATATACTGCCAAAGTTTAACATGTTATTAAACTCCAACATTTCTTAACCTATCAGTTTTTTTCTATTGTGGTTTTATTCCAAGTCTGCTCATTTTCTGTAAATGTGAGTTAAACTCAAATTTTCCCTTTTGTCAAATATTTTCAATGTTTTGGACTCTGGAAAACTCAGAATGTTCGTTGTTAAAATGTAATATGGGTATTTGTCTTATCTTCGAAGGACAATAGGCTTCATGGAAAAATATAACAGGAGACTACTTTTTATATGTCAGTCATAGACTTAAATATAAAATTATAGATAATATGTCTATGTATCTTATTATACTAAAAAGAGCAATAAAGGACATATTTACTGGTTAAATCTCATATGGAGAAATGTTAAATCCCTTACTGACTTGTTTTCTACAAAACAGAGGGAAAATATACTGTATCTTATCTTGGGTAGACTTGTAGTCTCTGGTTTTTTTGTTTTGTTTTGTTTTTTTATGCCCTTCAACTAGGGGTATTCTTTGTTCCAAAGTTAATCAGCAGACAGGTACTACTTCTTGACTATTCAGCCTTTATTCTATTTTTGTCCTGTCATATTTGGGTCATTTCCTTTAGTAATCCCCTTCTGCACATTCAAAATGTATGGTTTGTTTAGAAATTTTTTTGGCAAAGAAATAAATGTTTTGATCAAAAATAAAGTTTGGAGAGGGTACAAAGTATAAAGATACTAAAATATAAAGTGTAGGTAAAAATGAAAAGCAATTGATCTCTCGTACATTGGCATAATCAATGTTGAACAATGACCTTGGGAGACTGTCAAAGCCTGTGAAAGCTGACATACGCCTACTCTCTGTGTATTACATATGTGTAGCGGAATGTACAAGAATGTTCACTGAAGAATTTTCTATAATTAAAAATATAAGCTACTCAGCCCTGGCTGGTGTAGCTCAGTGGACTGAGCGCGGGCTGGGAACCAAAGGGTCCCGGTTCAATTCCCAGTCAGGGCACATGCCTGAGTTGCGGGCCGGGTCCCCAGTGAGGGCCATGTGAGGAGCAACCATACATTGCTGTTTCTCTCCCTCTCTGTCTCCCTCCCTTACCCTCTCTCTATAAATAAATAAATAAAATCTTAAAAAAATATATAAGCTACTCAAATTCCATTATTGATATAATGGATAATTATAATAAAGTCAAATATTGATGCATTGGAATATTATCAACAATTACAAAAGCAAATTATGGCTACACATAAAACATAAATGAATCTCATAGACATATAAATGAATGAAACCAGACATCAAAGTGAACATTTGCTATCCATTTCAATTAAGTTCAAGGTTAGTCAAAACTACTTGGCATTGGATCATCCCTAAGTAATAGCTCTGAGATGCTGAGCATGTTCTGTGTGTATCTCGACCTGAGTGGGGATTACATAGCTGCGGTCATTTTGAATCAGTATTTGAACCCTAAACTTTCTGTATATACGTTGTACTTCAATAAAGTTATGGCCTTCTCTAAAATAGAGCAATTTAACTTGCCCACTAATTTTGTTCTGTATATACGTTGTACTTCAATAAAGTTATGGCCTTCTCTAAAATAGAGAAATTTAACTTGCCCACTAATTTTGTTTGGGTTTTTGTTTGTTCTCATTTTTTTACATTTATACATTTACTTCAGACTGTGAGAAAAAGGAGCAAGATAAAACAAATTTAGATAAACTGAAATACTTTGGTTTGTTAATTAGTTGAAGCATATTTAGAGTATAATCTAGGGACCTGCAATGCCAAATTTGAGTGTCACCTTACTCCCTAGTCAAGGGTAAAACCTGTTAATGGCAACATCCTTTCCTGGGGCGATAAAACGGTTCTGCTGATGAGAATTTCCGGGGATGGGACCTGAGTAGTTTTAAGTTCTGTAATCAGCTAAATGGTAGTGATGGAGTCTAATAACATCAGCACTAATAGAAAAGAAAGAGGAAATGCACATCACAAAACATTTATTTTATCTGGTTTTCACTGAGAGCTTCCTGAAGGCAAACATTTTGCTATTGCCCACTGGTAATCACAACTTGAATACCAGCAATAATGGGTGCCTCAGACTGCCAGGAGTATAAAAATATTTTCTCACTGCAGAATGCAAAAAAAAAAAAGTCTCTGCAGTTAGGACATATCAGTGCCTCTATGGGGGCCCTAGTTCTGGTTCTAGCGGTTTGTCTGTTTTCCAGTTCTCACTGTCCCTGCTTTCCACCTGGGGAGGTCCTGCTCCTTGGGAACATCGGTCCTGTTCTATTGCCTTTTCCTGACTGTTCTCGAGCTGTGAAGGAGTTCTAACTTTAGTTTGAAGTCCCTTCTTAACTCATGAAAGTATGGTCACAATACCATACTTAAACGTTCTGACAAACACTCTAGTGAATTAACTTTTCGAATTCTGGTCATCTTAGGTATCACATTTCCTTTTCCTCAGCATTTCTAGGAAGGGCTGAAAATGAAATGACCTATTAAAAAACATATTCAAACTCTCAGTAACAGAAAATTCTGTGTAATAAATACCTAACATAAAGTCAACTGGATATGTGGACATTGAACATTCTTATGTGACTTCATCCTGCCAAAACTATTTACCTAATCCATTGGTGCTTCATATCCAGAGTGGAGCAGAAATGATCTCATGAGAACTTCTCTTTTCAGTCTTTCAGCTTTCCTAGGGCTCCACTGACAAAAATCCGATGATCAGGACTTAGCTTCTCAACGCTGTCATCCCCCCCAACCCCCACCTCCGCCCCCAGCAATGGCGCTGTGTCTTTGGTTCGTTCTCTTTAGTTGCACACATCCAGCAAAATACATGTTACAAGGTAACAATTACCCACTTAGCCTACTTCCAACAGGGTACTATCCTCATTCACACTGTTTTTCTCAAATTAGCTGGAGAGGAATTCAATACCTTTATCTGTATTTCCTTCCTGAAATTTTTTTTGTTTCTGTTGTATATGGGGTAGCAGAAAGTCCTTTTTGTTTGTTTGTTTTGTTTTGTTTCTTTTTTTTAAATAATTACTTTATTGTTGTTCAATTACAGTTATCTGCAATGTCTCCCCTCCCCTCCTCCCCTCCCCCCCAACCCCACCTCCTGCCCCAGCCTCCCTCCTCCCCCTTAGTTCTGTTCCTGTGTCCTCTACAGTGATTCCTGAAAACCCTTCTCCCCATTGTGCCCTCCCCCCTCCCCCATGGCTATTGTTAGACAGTTCTTAATTTCAATGTCTCTGGTTATGTTTTGCTTGCTTTCTGCTTTTGTTGATTATGATCCAGTTAAAGGTGAGATCATATGGTATTTGTCCCTCACTGCCTGGCTTACTTCACTTAGCATAATGCTTTCCAGTTCCATCCATGCTGTTGCAAAGGGTATAAGCTTTATAATCTCTATTGACTCCTCCATTGTCTGGCTTGTCCCTCAGCCCTCCACTGCTTTCCTTCTCGTACCTGTTGGAAGAGATGCCATATTGTTTATTAGAAAAGTGCCACCAACTGTATTTCATACCTTAATTTTTACCTATGCATACATGTATCATGATCTAATTATTAAAAGCCACCAGTGCTAAATAAATTTTCCCTACAAATTCAGTACTTCACCATCTAAGTAAACAGGGTGAAATTATACTCAGAGTGCAAAGAGTTATACATCAATTTTATATTTAACCCTTATATCTATTAAAAGGACTTGTTATTAGGGCAAATGTTAATGGGGGAAGACTGAATTGCATTCTTGTCTATTCAAAATGGAAAATGGATGAACAGCATTTTCTCTTCCAAAGGTTTTATAGCTCAAAGAATTATTACCTTTATTGAACTAAAATGTGCCATTCATATTATACATCTGTAGCAAACTGCTTTATCGAACTTATATTGTTACGTTATATACTGTATTTTTTGGACTATAAGAAGAACCAGACCATAAGATGCACCTAGGTTTTAGAGGAGGAAAATAGGGAAAAAAAATTTGAAGCAAAAAATGTGGTAAAATATTTTACTTGCTCCTGCCTCCTGTGACCTCGCTCCACCTCCGAGCCCCCCCAACACAGCAAGCCAGGTAAGCTACATGTGGACTATAAGATACAGGCCCCCATTTTCCTCCCAAATTTGGAGGGGGAAGCATGTCTTATAGTCTGAAAAATATGATAAATTATATGCCAGTCTATATGTAAACACCATTCAGTGACTTTTAAACTATTTTAATTTTAATGTCTTTGCAGTTTGGACACTAACATGTCACTAGCAGCCACAACTGAAGACAAAATTTATTTCATATGGTAATTATGCAACAAGATGGCTGCTTTATTGAGAAAAAATATCATTTTCATGATTTCAGGCATCATATTTTCAGCAGGAGGCCCTCAGGCAATGCAGACTTAGATACCTGTCTCTGTCTGGCCAGGACTTGAAATTAGGAGCTGGTGAGGGGAGAGGTAGATGCAGTGGACTCAGGAGGATGCACAGGGGTGGCCACCACACCCAGTTTCCAGGCGAAGCTGTGACAGGGGAACAACCTGCTGGTTCGGTCTCTCCTAGTGACACTGGTTTCCTCGGTGGGCTGGTTCGGTCTCTCCTAGTGACACTGGTTTCCTCAGTGGGCTGGTTCGGTCTCTCCTAGTGACACTGGTTTCCTCGGTGGGCTGGTTCGGTCTCTCCTAGTGACACTGGTTTCCTCGGTGGGCTGGTTCGGTGGTACGAATTTGTGTGCCTGTACTCTTGCCCATTTTCTGAGATCTCCCCCAAACTCTTCATTAACGAACTGATTTTTTAAATATCCTTTCAATACATTCCTTCTTTACCTAGATCAGAAGGGATGTATTTTAATTATCTGCAAATAAAAAGAGCACAGTTGTCACCCAGAGCCCTCTGATGTTCATGGATGATTAGACCAAAACAGCTAAACCTGTAATGAATGCCTCAGAGCTGTAGAAAAGAGTTATTTTGAAAGCCCAAAAGTTAATCAGGATAATATTAAAACTCTTAGTATCTAGGCGTTCACATTCATGTATATTTGCAGATATTCCTACTAAAACAATCTGTTTTGACGAGATAGAAATATTATCTCCTGCCAATAAAAACTGAAAAAAAAGTACTGAGAACAAGAAACACATTCTATTATTCCTGACCCGAAATATGATCTCACGTCCCTTGACAACTAGCCTACTATTTTTTCTACTAAAGCACACTGTCTCCCAGCTAGTCTGGGGGAGAAAAGAGTTCTGCTTCAGTGACTGGTCTGGTGAATGCTTTGGGAAGTGATCTCTGATCTTTTTTTTTCTGAAATCATGGATATTTCTGAATCTTCAGGGAGAAGACTTGAAATACTAAGCACTGTATTGGAAAACAGACATTTTTTTTTTTTCTCTGTGAAAGCTACTCAGTCCAGTCTTCAAGAGAATGTGAGAAATAAAGGAAGCAGAGGGGTGAGGGCAACTAGAAAAGCCAGATCCACATTGGCCATGAATTGTTAATCTTTTAAAGGTGAAGGGCATTACCCTTGAGCTTTGAGAGGGTCCGGATTTTTGTTTTAGATTCTCTATGTATTTCTCTACTTTGGAAGCTAATAATTTTGCAAAAAAAAAAAAATCCTTTTATTTTAACCACCCATACTACTTAAATACTTCACACAGTGTTTGAAAGTAGAACTACTCATATTTAAGACCCATTTAATGATCATGTATAGCAAAGTGAAATAAATTTGTATCAGTAAAATCCACACCTTGAGTTTGTCTAGAGAACTAATTAAATAAATAAACTTTATTAACACCTACTATATATCTGCATAGTACAAACCTGTGTAGTTGGACTCTTCCTTGAAAAGCATCATTGTCTTTTTTTAAATTTAGTTTTCTGATTCCAGAGAAAGAGGAAGGGTAGCGGGGAGAGAGAGCGACAGAAAAACACATCGATACGAGAGAGACATCGATTGTTTGCCTCCTATAGGCCTGCGGCCATAACAAACCTGCAGCCTGGGCACGTGCTCCGATGGGCAATTGACAAGGACAGGGCATAGTGTTGTATTTTTAAGAAATTTACTAAATAGTCTACTTCTTATCCTCAAGAAACATAGCAATAACCCAAAAGAAGCACTTAAAATAAACTATTAATTTTCATCATTTTTCAATATGCTTAGATCAATAAAAGATTTTTTTAATCAAACTTTTTAGTGATTACAGAAGGAAAATATTTATTTGAAAATATAAAATCACAATGATAGTTTTCTTAGGAAAAAGTAAATCCAAATAAATAAAGCTAACTCTTGCTACCAAAAGCAAAGCTCATTCAGACATTTTATAAAGAGGCCCAATAGAGAATGTCTAAGCATTTATTTATTTCCTTAACTCAACTGATAGTATAATAAATAAATGAATGAGATATCTTATATGTGATTTTATAATGTATTATGGATGTAAGTATATATGTTTTCCTAGAAGTTTTTTGTACTAAGCACAAATTTCTATTCCTTGAACTTGTTGGAAATTGAATCTATGATTTGATTTCATAGTCAACCTTGAAAAACATTTTCTATTCTTAATATCTGCCATTCAGAGAAACCATGTTAATACTACTTAAGGAACAGATTGTATGTTATGCTGATAGAGGACACTTGCCAATTTTCTGCTTTTTTTTCCTTTTCCTCGTCTTATTTTTTTAAATCCTCCCCTGAAAACATATTTACTGATTTTAGAGAGAGAGAGAAAAAAGGGGGAAGGGGGAACAGAGAGAAAGAGAGAGAGAGACACCAGTGTGAGAGGGAAACATCGATCCATTCCCTCCTGTATGTGCCCCAACTGGGGATTGAACCTGCACCCCAGGTATGTGTTCTGCGTGGGAATCCAACCTGCAATCTTTTTGGTGTAAGAGACAATGCTCCAACCACCTGAGCCACTCGGACAGGACTCTTTGTTTTCTTTTTACGTCAGGGTGTTTCATTTTTCAAGCTTTGTCTTCTGGAAGAATGGGAATGGGACTGTCTAAGCATCCTGGTGTCAAAGAACAAGACTAAACATACAGTTGTTAAAATTTAGGAAGAAAAGTTTCGCAATGTGTGACATAAGTGAGTCTGGGAGCAATAAGACATTTCGTTGTAATGTCAAGCGTGTGTTTTCATTTTTCTTTGGTAGATACCTAGAGTAGGATTTTGAGGTCATATGGTTACCCTTTGTTAAACATTTTGAAGAACTGACAAACTTTTCCAAACTGGGTACAGTTTATAAAATATTACATTCCACTTAGCAATGCATAAGAGTTCTAATTTGTCCACATCCTCACTAACACATGATATTATGTGTTTTAGGATTATAGTAATTTTAGATGGTGTAAAGTTATAGTTAACTGTGGTTTACCTTTACTGTTCCCTGATGCCTAATGATGTTGAGTGTCTGTTCTTATGCTTATTAGCCATTCACATGTCTTCTCAGGAGAAATGTCTATGGAAATTATTTACTTGATTTTTAATTGGGTTATTTATCTTTTTATCATTATGTTGTAAGAGCCCTTTTAACATTTTGGACACAAATCCCAATTTGGGTATATTTGCAAACATTTTTCCCCAGCCTGAGAGTTGTTTGTTCACTTTGGTAATGGTGTTCTTTGAAGCACAAACCTTTTAAATTTCTATGGAATCCAAGTTCCTTTTTTTGTCTTCTGTTGCATATCCTATTGCTCTCAGCTTGTGCTTTTGATAAGATCTTTTGCCAAATTCTAGGTCATAATGAATATGCTTTCCTCT